>CAUYPO010002358.1:0-17494 GCA_963574435.1 Cheirogaleus major | reverse complement strand
TGTCAGCTTTAAGAATATGGCTGGGTAGCTTTAAGAATTTCACTGGGTAGTTAGATGAGGGGAAAGTTATGGGTTTCAGCTGCCAAGAAGTGCATTTCATGGTGGGCATTCTGCTTCAGGATTGAAAGCTAGCTGTCTGGATAGGGCGATGCATCCATAGGTTGCATGGTGTTAACCTGCAACAATACAAAGGGTCTATATTAAACAAAAAGCTGGGAATGGCCATTTCTAGGAACTCGGACTCCAGAGAGATGGGGTCAGGGCTCCAAAGTTAAGTCTTGCTTATATAGGCAGAAAAAAAAATTTTAGTAGGATTTTAACATTTTCTATATGAGATTCAGGAGTTACAACAATTTAATTAGTTACAGCTTGTTTTCTTTTCCTTATAGCTTGTTTTCATTTCCTTTCCAATTTAAAATAGTGTATTTAACATTCCATCTAAGACAATGCGATAGTCATGAAGTTTTTCTGAGAGAGGAAAAAGTGAAGTTAATCTATAATGAAGATCAACAGTGAAGAGGGAAGAAGATTTCCCTAGTGCCTTTTAGTCATTTACAACATTTTACAAAACAATATAGGTAAGGAAGAAGGCTAATCTATAATTGGAGAAGCAAAAGTTACAGCTACCTGTCATGGGACTCAGGTCTCATAGCCACATTCCTTTAAAGCTCCTTTAAAGCTCAGAATACTTTGAAATTCCAACAGCTTAGATTTTGAATTACTTACTGTCATAGTTCCCACCAGCAAGACAGCCCTCATCAGATGTTGCCCCTCAGCCTTGGACTTCTCAACTTCCACAACTGTAAGAAATAAATTTATTTTCTTTATAAATTAACCAATTATAGGCATTCCATTATAAGCAACAGAAAATGGACTAAGACAGAAAATTGGTCAGAAGTGGGGGTTAACTGATAAGAAATACCTGAAAATGTGAAAGCAGTTTTGGAACTTGGTAATTGGCAAAGGCTGGAAAAATTTTGAGGCTCAGCCTCCTTTCTCACCATGTGATGCCCTGCACCACCTCAGGATTCTACAGAGGAAACCCAAAAGAAAGAAGGCCCTCACCAGATATGACCCCTTTACCTTGGACTTCTCAGCCTCCATAACAATAAGGAATAATTTTTTTCTTTATAAATTACCCAGTTCCAGGTATTCTGTTACAAGTAAAAGAAAACAGACTAAGACAGAAAGATTAAACGGATGGTGGAATTGATTTAGTAAGGTCAAACTTTAGTAAGTTAGGATAGGTCTAGCTGTTATAACAAAAAAAAAAAAAACCCAACAAAATCCAGTAGCTCAAATAAGATAAAAGTTTCTAATTCTGTAGAAAATAGAGTAAACATATTCCACACAGCTATTTGAGGACTGAACATTAAATGGTAGCTGGTGATTGGGGAAGAAGATCAGAATTTAAAGTACCATAAATTTCATAATAAGTTTACCATTTTTTTCCTTCTATATGCTCAGTCTGAACTACAAACAACCCAAATTCTGAATGTGGGCATCTGCATAGAGAGAGAGAGCTCCAGGACAAGCCCTGTGGTTCTGGCTCAAAGAATAAGGATGGATTTCTTAATGCTCAAAGAGAGTAGGGTCAAACCACTTTTCTTTTCTCCATTTCTTCACACTCAGACCCTCAGAAATCTCGTAATGGCATGGCAGCATCAGCAACACTGGTGACAACAGGACCTGCAGGAGTCCAAAATGCTAACAGTGGGAAACCTATCTCTCTGATCAGAGTAGCTGTGATCCTCAGAGGGTGGGACAAACTCCTACTGATTTTTTTTTACTTTTGTCTTCCTTCCACTAGCGTTGGATATTAGTGAAGTTGCAAAGTGTGTGTGCAACAGAGTAGATATAATATCATCATCTTTCTGGTTAGAGAACCAAAAAGGGAGCCCAAGGTAACCAGAAAGCACTGAGGAGACTGTTATGAGGGAGGAGGTCTGGTAAATAGTCCCATAAAGTTGCTCTTGGGCTCACTTCCAAGTGGCACGTGCATGGGAACGACCCTAAACCACATACCATTTACTTTAAGCACTAAAATACAGAATAGACCTATGCCAAGGTCCCAGACAAGCCACTGGGTTGTACACATGAAAGACAGATTTTAATAGTACTGAAAGAATTTGCAATCAGAAATTGCATGGTAACCAGAGAAGGCTGGTTGGAACTTGTACCTGAATCCAACTGACTTGATTGTCTATTAAAAGAAAATAAATACCCAGAATCTGTATCATAATATTCAAATATTCCAGGATACAATCCAGAAGTAATCACCATATGAAGAACTAGGGACATTTCAACCTTTCATGGGAAAAGGCAATCATCAGATGCCAATGCCAATATGATACACATGTAGGAATTATCTGATAAAGACTTAGAAGCACATTTATGAAAATGCTCCAGGAAGTAAGGGCAAACACTCTTGAAATATAAAAAGCCAGAAAATGTCAGTAAAGGAACTGAAGATATAAAGAAGAAACAAATGGAAATTTTAGAACTAAAAAACACAAAATTGAAAAAAAAACCTTACTGAATGGGCTCAGCAGCAGAATAGAGACAACAAAGAAAAGTGCAAGTGGGGAGAGACAAGATGTCTGATCAGAGACACCAGCTACCAGATTGTCTCAGAGAGAAGAAAAGGTTTTAGATGAAAAAGAACAAACAAACAAACATGGATTGGATGTAATTCCGAGAGAAAAGTGCCAGCACCTACAAGAGATTCCACAAGAAGAAGTTGTGGAGCAGAATAAGAAGGAGCAAAATGTCGGCAGAGGACCCAAGAGGCTTGCAGTCCAGCAAAAAGTGTAGGTGGAGTGGTTTCTTTCTCCCTATCTTACAACTCTGGCAGTCAGCAGGATTCTGAGCTGCTAGAGAGCCTTTCTGACCTCACAAGACCAAAAAATGCTACTGCCAGTGGACCGGGAGCTTCTTGAGGACAAAGCACAAGGCTGCCAGTCCTGTTGGGGCACTTCCTGTCACCATAAACCTCAGCCAACATGGCAGGCACCATATTGTTTCTCCTCCCACCATGCATTGTTGTCCTCCCCAGAAGCCTTCAGCTCCTCAGTTTTCATCTTGCTTATTCCCACACAAGCATTTCCCAACTCTGGCCCAGACTGCAGGAGCCACAGGGGGCCAGTGGGTCAAAATTACAAAAGCCGTATATGACAAATCCACAGCCAGCATCATACTGAATGAGGAAAAGTTGAAAGCATTCTCACTAAGAATGGGAACAAGATAATGGTGCCCAATGTCACCATTTCTACTCAACATAGTGATGGAAGTCCTAGCCAGAGGAGTCAGGCAAGAGAAAGAAATAAAGGGTATCCAAATCAGAAGATGATTTCAAAAGGCTTTGTCATTCAACTACAAAAACATGATAAAACCATTTTTTAAAAAATTATTACCCATCCATGCATGACATTAGACTTTTAAGAGTGACACCTTTGAAAATGTTAAGACTGTTATTTTGCTGATCACCAAAGGTTTTAATTGTGTCTATAAAATTAACATGTAAAAACATTCCTTGTATCTATCCTGCTTAATATTCTACTTCTATTTCTTCTTCATCCTTCTGAAATCATGGGTAACGAACTCACTCAGAAAACATGAGCTCAGTAGCGTTGCCAAAATGGACCCATTTCGTTAATTTAATGAAATAGTTCAAGGGTGAGACCTTCATCAGCTACTATGTGTCTTGAGAGGAGTTCATTATTGTAGCTTCATGTTCAGCTATTTTTCTGGACACACTACTAGCTTCTGATACATCTTTAAATAAAAAGTAATGCATGTAAAACTAGAGCATTTCACACAAATGTCAGGTTCTGTTATTATTTTTCGCCGAGCTCTGAATGTCATCATTCAGAAGCCACATAGGGCTCAGGGAGATGCTTTTGCTCATAAAAACCCTTTTGTTTCTCTCAGTGAGCAGAAGCCCAAGGTAGAGACACTCTCTAAACACTGAACCAAGAGCTATTCAGGTAGAACACTGTGAAGGATAAGCAGAAAGTGTCCATTGTTCAACAACTTCATTGGAATCAGAACTAACAACAGCCACAACAAAATGGAGGAGCAGTCCTTGCTAAGCCTTGGTGTCCTGCAAGCTGGGCAAGCTAAAAGGTAACTGTAGCCGTGTGGCACACTGAACTGGGTGATTTGAGGAGACATGGGCAGGGTGTAGAGCCTCAGAGGACAGGCTGATAGGAGCCCAGACTTCTGATGGATGGAGCAGGAGGGGCTGGAGAGGGAGCATTAACACCCTGGCCTCACCCCCCCTCTCCCCTTCTCAGCTCCTGCCAAGTCTCCATTGGCTAAACACAACTGGAAACCAGAAGGCAAGTTGGGCCAGCCTCTGTGGGCACAGAGAAAGTTGGAGAAGTGTAGAGAGGGGATCTGGGGTGGATACAGGAGTTATCTAGCACAAGACACTGCTCAACTGTTTAGAACAGAATCCACCATCTGAGTTTAAATCCCAGCTCTGCCGTAAACTGTGTGCTGTGTGAGTTTGTGGAAGCCACTTAATTTCTCTGAGTCACAGTGGTCTATTCTGTTAAAAAGGAAGGGAATGATATTTATCTCACAGAGTTATTATGAGGATAAGGTTAATATATATAACATTTGCCCCAGGTCCTGGCACACAGTAAGTACTAGATAAACCATAAGTGACCTTCCCTGCTCCATAAAACTTCCTTTCTGCCTATCTCTTTTAAACCAAGCCTGGATATCTACTTTCTTTTTCAATGTTAGCATGCATTAGAAAAATCCTCTTATTCCTACAAGCCCTGGGGAAGTGTCAGGATCATTCCAATGTCAGATGCATCACCGTAATAATTGCCTTGAGTCAAGATATTATTTAAGCAGAAAACATTTTTTATTCTTCAGAAATGCTGCACACACTGCAGGGACTAATTTGGCCCTTAGCAGATAATTCAGCATAAATTACCACCTATTTACCAGAAGCAGCAGTTTATTTCCTAGGACCTCTAGACATTTGACACCAGCTGCAGCCTATCTGTTCCCTTCAGGTAATGGGATCCCCAGAATGCAGAACACTTCCACCGCCTCCTTGCCATTTGGGGAAACTCAGAAGATTTACCATAAGCCAAATGCTTATTCCAAGGATTAGAGCTTTTTATTTTTATTATTGTGAAACCGTACACCAATTTGCAATGTCATTTCCAAGTTCTGATGGAAAGTTTATCACATATTCCTGTAATCATCTAATGTGTTTATCCATCATCCCCTAGACTGGAATATTTTCTGTTATTCCATGTGCCCACAGTAATTCCCAACAATGATGGTTGCCCTGCACCTCCAGAGGAATCTGGCCCACACCCAGGCTGCAGGTTTCCCTGGGGTGCTCCAATGGCAATGAGAAAAATTGAGGGTATTAAAGGCCCACAAAATTATAATATGCTTAAACGAGTATCCACTTTCCACTTTACTAAGTAACAAAGTAAATTTACTAAATCGACACATCCTATAGTCACCGGCTGTCCGTAAAAGAATAAAACAAAGACTACTAGATCTTTAACATCAGAAAACAAAACAGAGTTTAGAGTTTATTTCTTTGTCCGACAAGAAAACACTCATCAGTTTTAAAAAAAAATTCACTGACTAGTTTGCTGAGGGGGAAAAGTCAGAATTTTGTAAATGCTTCATCATTGGAGGGGATTCAAGGTGGTTATGCTAAATAAGCATTGAATGGAGAAGACAGACCAAGACCATAAATCTTACATGACTGGTTAAAACAAGTTCCATTGCTCATTGGAGGAGAAACAGTCTTCAGTTAGGCCCAGTGAGGGTCTTACAGAGGGGGACGGTCACTAAAAGTTGACATTTCTTTATCAGCTGCATTGTCTTACTATAATAGTTAAGCACAGCATTGAGTTTTACAACTCAAACTTGCAAACTTCTCAAATGTTCATCAGAATCCCCAGGGAAGCTGCTAAAACACGGATTGCTGAGCCCAACACCAGAGTTTCTGATTGAGCAGGTCTGGTATAAAGCCTCAGAACTGCTTTTCTAACAAGTTCCCCAATGATGCTCTGCAGCTGGTCCAGGGTCCATGCTTTGAAAACCACTATTTTAGACACATGATGCTGAAGGTAGAGAGTTTTAATTTTATGCCTTTTTGTTACCAACCTCCTCTTTAGGATCTAACTTAGACAACTCTCTCACACCCAGGAAAGACAGAGGTCTCTGTGGATAATAACTATTGTCTTCTACTTATGGAAAAATCTGCCCTTTTTTGCAACACTAGTTCTCAGAGCAGGAAACCATTTTTATGGGGGATGGGGAAGGCATAAAGAAATTGTTAGTGGAATCTAAAGTCAACACAACTTCATACCCTTTATGTGTTCATTTCCCTTCCTTGGGAGGAATCAGTACTGAATTACTTGACTTTCCCTTTTAAAAATAGCATCACATCCATTGATTCAATCTCATTACATTGAGAGTTTGCTTTTATTGCCTTACTTTCCCAGATCAATAACTGCATTTTTCCATGTTCATAATTTTCTCCCATCTTATTTTTGGTCAGCTTACAATCTGCTTTATTTCTATGACTCAGCCTTACAGTTCTCCAAGCTTACAATTCTCCTTGTAAGAATCCAGTGTTCTTCACTTACACCTTCTTTGCTCTTTTTCTGAGCTGTGTCCCTCACTGCCTCATAGTAGTTACTTGTGTACTTGTGGGATCTTGCAGTGGATTGGTGTCTGTCGGGCGAAGGAGCTTGCTATGAGGCTTTCTTTTCTTCACACCACCAGTGAATATCTCAAAGATATTCTTCTGTTTTCTTCTAAAAGTTTTATTGTTTTACATTTTATATTTAGGTCCATGACCCATTTTGAGTTAATTTTTATACAAAGTTTAGGGTATAGTTCGAAGTTCATTTTTACGCACATGGACATCCAATTGTTCCTGTACCATTCGTTGAAAAGACTGTCCTTTCTCTTTTGAATTGCATTTGCCCTTTTGTAACAATGCAATTGGCCATATTTGTGTGGGTCTATTTCTGGATTCTCTATTCTGTCCCACTAATCTACCGTGTTTCCCCGAAAATAAGACAAGGTCTTATATTTATTTTTCCTCAAGAAGACACCGTAGGGCTTATTTTCAGAGGATGTGTTATTTTTTTTAAGTACGGTACAACAATCTACATTTATTCAAATATAGTTAAGTCGTCTTCTTCTGGAACATCATCATAACTCTCCAAACCCCAAATTCCATCCTGAATTTCATGCAACTCTATTTCCTTTAAAACCATTGGCCCCAATCTCTCATGTCGAGCAATAGAGCTCTCATGGGGCAGATGAGAAGGGCTGCTTGTCTTCTTTACCACACCACGATGAAATGCATGGGTTGTGCAGATTCGCTGCATAGCCACGCCCATCTCTAAGTCTTATTTTCGGGGTAGGGCTTATATTGCGCAAATGCTTAGAAATCCTGCTAGGGCTTATTTTATGGGTAGGTCTTATTTTCATGGAAACATGGTATCTACATAGTAGTTCATATTATGGAAATGCCAGAATTTTCAATTATTCCCTTTTAGTTGTCATTCTGGTTGTTTCCACATTTTTGCAATTGAAACAATTCTATAATTTATGCACACACACGTACACATCTTGTGCACAGATCACTAAGTGCTTGCATTTTTATTCTATGACGCAGATTCTCAGAAGTTGAATTGTTGGATCAATAGCTATGGGAGAAATGTTTTAATGGGAGCAGAAAAAACAAGGCCATCTGACTGGAGGTGAATTGAGGAAAGCAGGATCCCAGAAGATGCCTTCAAACTAGAGCTGTCCTTTCTCTTCTACCTGGGCAGCCTGTTGGCTTACTGTGCCATAAGTTGGCTTCAATTGGTGTCTGAGCTCATCAGATACCAATCAGGCCTCACCCTCATCCTAAGGGGTCAGATAGTGAGGCTCAGGACAGCTCTCCCAGGTGGCCCTCTTTGAATACCTCTGCAGGTAGGAAGTCCTTCCACTCAGGCATCCTCCCTCCAAGCTCCAGAAAGGTTTAGAGTCTCCCCACATGGAGAGCTCTTCCATCATCTAAAGACAGCACTTATGGTCCCTCGGGGTCTCCTCTAAAATAAGCATCTCCAGGTCCTTAATGCCTCCTCTTTTGAAAGAGTTTTGAGAGCCCTTCCTTCCCTCCCGCCGCACCTCCACCCTCAGTGCATTCCTATCTGCTCTGGGCTTCCTCAAGCCCGGGGCCCCAGGGCTACTGGCCTCATTCTGGACATCTTTTTTGTCCCCTTTCAACAGCCTCCACTCAATGTTGATTCACTCTGAGTTTATAACGGACCCACACCCTTAATCTTTTTTGTATATGCTACTGCTAAATCACACGGAAATAGCCACTAAGTTCCTAACATCTCCCTCTATTTGCTTAGCGTGACCACAGAAGAAATGAATACAAGGTGGGAGTGATATGCTCACTACTAGCCTGTTATAAGAAGGATGGGAGCTAGATGCAGGAAAAACAGGAGCAGGCACTCTTCAAGCACAACGTTTTCTATTTCCTCCTGCCATCATATACCCTCTCCTGTGTTTTTTTCTCATATCTACTCAGTGTTGTTGACCCCATGTCATCAATAAAAGAAGGAAAACATCCCTGTAAGTTACAAGGAGCCCTCAGTTCCAGGGCAGTGATCCAAAAGTTACCCCAGGAGGGACCTGGGCTGACAAGGAATCAATCGATCTCATTGCTCAGGCCTGGAGAGGCCACTGCGGCAAGGGCCTTCCCCTTGAAGAACTCCCTTAAGGTTCTGGATGCAAAATTATATTATACAAAAAAAGTGATGAAGCTAAGGAACACTTCTACACAGGGCTGGAGCAAGGTGAAAAAATAAATAATTTCCCCCAAAATGTTAATCTAGTTATGGATGACAAGTTCACTAAGATATAAACTTATATGTCTTCTTCAGCTAATTATTGACAAAAGATTGACTCTCTGCCTGTCTGGCTGAATGAATTAATGAGCAATAAACCCCAAGCTTTGAGGTATATGTCAAGGGGAATAGTCAGGCCCTGCCATCACATTCATGCCTTGGCCCCTCTGACAGAATCGAAACACTCATCTAGAAGGTTCATAGCCTGGATCACAACAGCAATTCCTAGGATTGGGATTTTGATAGCGTCCAGCTGTCTGTCTCAGCTTCTGTTCTGCCCCCTCAACATCCAGAACAAATTCAGGGACTCTGGAGTCAGTTACAGTAGCTACTTCTAGGAGGAGGATTAATTAATTCAATCAACAAGTATCTATTGAGCACCTAATAGGTACGGGGCACAACTTTAAATGCGCAAATAACGGCAGCTGTGAACAGAAAAATATTCTATCTTCATGGAGGACATATTCTACTGGGGTAGACAAGTATAAAATCAACATAAGTAAGTAAAATATACCAGACATTAGAAGGCCATACCTGCTATGGAAAGAATAAGGCAGAGAGGATTTGAGGGGTGAGAGAAGACCCCCCCCCCCACACCTCTGCTCCCTCTTCCCATCCCCACTCTAATCAAATTCATGAAGGTAAGTGCAATTATTTTTATTATCTTCTGTAAAACAAAACATGGGGAGAAATACAACCATTTAAAATTTTAAGTCATTAACCAAAGAGATGGGGGGCTCATCTTTAACCCTCAGTGCAGGGCACTGGTTTGGGACCAAGTCCAGGACCAGCATGCACCACCCCAGCTGTGCAAGTGCTGAGAAAGGAGCCTTCCCAGGTTCAGCCTGGCAGCTGCCATGGGACATGTCCAAGGTCCTGAATCCCCTTGCAGAGAGACAACTACCCCCTTCTCCAAGCTGCTAAGTGTCTCTGCTCAATCCAGCGTCCATGTCTTCTTATTCTTAAGCTACAGAAAAAGATGGATGAAGGAAGTAAAGGAAGACTCTGTCTATGCCAAACATGTGGTGCAGAACCAGTAGATGGAAATGCCTCAGGAAGGAGCTATCTGTGGACCAATAAAACCTGCAGCCTGAACTACGGCCCTATCCCAACAGCGTCATCATGAACAGCCCCTGTGTGTCTTTCCTAGACCAGGCAGCATGGTCACCCAAGGAAGAGGATGTTGCGTCCCTCTTCACTGTGGTCCTCAGCTTTGGCAATCATGACGGGGCATACAGGGTGGTGAAGACCCCAAGTCCTGCAGGAAGTGAGCCCCTGAATTTTGAAGGGGAAGGGGAGCTCTGGCAGTGATTGTGAGCAAACCACCCAACCTTCCTGTTTCCTGCTCTGGAGAGGGGACAGTGCCAGCTTCTGCGTACCTTTCAGAGCTATTTGAATGGATCCAATGGGCTCTTGGCACGTGCACATGGGGCATTATCAAAATGGGAGACTTTGTTTTGTTGAGACAAACACTCCTGCCAGGAGAAGAGAGTGAAAGAGAGAGGTGGAAGTGGGAGGGAGGGGATGAGGAAGACTGAATTGAACCCAGCTCAACAGCTGAAAAACATTTACTCAGCCATGTCAGCGCTGAAAATGGAGGATACCACCAAGTAGCAGTGCAGGAAAAAATGTAAAACCCACTTTAAAACGCCAGCAGCATGCAACAGCTCTGGGAACAGGAGGGCTCCTCTCACAGCCAACTGACATGTGCCAGACAAGTGCTGGGAGGCCAAGCGTCTCCTCAGGGCAGCCCAGCGGCCCCTTCTTGCATCAGCATATCCCGGGGTGGCGTCATTTCGGTAGTTTGTTAGCACTGAGAATGTGGGGAGAGGTACAGCTGTTTACAAAGCACAGACAGAATTTCTCATCTCCACATTGAACCCTTGCCCAGAAGCAGGGTTGGGGATAGGAGACGATTAATTGAGCTGGCTCCTGGGTAAAAAGGGGGGAAAGGACTTTGTATATTTAACCAACAACCTTACTCAAATCTTTTAAAAACCAAATAGGATTTTTCAAGAGAGAAACATCACTTTGAAGCCTTTCTTAAAATACAGAAGTCTTCCACCAGTTATCATAAGGAATCATAGGAAAATAAAAAGCATAACATCAGGATTGCAGATGTAGCATACATGATCTTATATACATCTGGCTTACAGCTAGGAAAAATCTCCCCAGTCCCCTCTAAGTAGCAGTTCAAGCATAGAGCCTGTGGCTCCAGCAGGTTGTACAGCAATTCCTGGACCTGAAATATGTCTCTCTTGTACCTTCCTCCTCCAGGACTCTTTTGAAAAACAAACAAAAAAACCAAGTGTGATCAATTTGTTAGACTTTCAGACTCTGGAAAATATCGCAAAGGGTTTGGTGTTGCAGACAGGACGTCTACCACCTGCAGATGCCAGGCTTGCTTTCCAAGACCCTAAGTAGGCATCAGAGGCTCCCAGCCTTTTCCATACAACTGATTTCTTTTTCCTTCTGAGCAAATGAGCATTCTCCCTCCCATGTCTTTCTGGGGAGGCTTTAGAGCGAGGACTGGGGAGGGCGCCCCCCATTCCTGTTGTGCACACACCACGCACAGTGATGCTAATGGATTCCTCTGTGCTGCATTTGATAATGAAACAGCTCGAAAGCACAAACTATTTCTGTACACAAAGTGACACTTGAGCACCAAAAGGGCAGAGCACTGCTCACTCATTCTCCAGCTAGGACTCTCGGGACATGTGTAAATAAGCCAGCCACAGAGAACGTGGGCTACGTTAACAACAGCTCTTCTACTTGGAAATGATCATTGTCATTTAACAGCAACTGTCACTATCAGCATCATTATCAACAGTGACGATCCCTCCATCACACTTACTGAAATGATCACCACTGTAGCCTCAGCTTCCAAAGCAGAGATGGGTTTTTTAAACTGTGTTTAATTCATCCTCCTCCCATTATAGTTCTCACTTGTGCTTTTGCCACACAGAGGCGTGCCCACACACACGCAGGCACTGACTGGGGCCACTCTAAGAACTCCCTTAGGGGACACTGGAATGATGAGCAGTTGCCTCACAAGTACTAGGTCTCCGAATGCTCTGCCTGCCTGTGCCTGTTCAGGATAAGCTCAAAAAGAGACTCTGGGATCCCATACTTCTAACATCAAGTTCATCGCTTGCACAAATAGCTATGGCCAAACTGAAAACTCTCAGCTTCCATTTCCCCATTTGTAAAATGGAGATAATAATGGAACCAAGTACAGAGACAGAGGTCAGCAAACTTTCTCTGTAAAGGGCAAGAAAACAAATATTTTCGACTCTGGGAGTCTCAAGGTCTCTGTTTCAACTACTCCACTCAGCTGCTACAGTATGGAAGCAGCCACCAACAATAGGAAAACAAATGTGTATCGCTGTGTTCTAATAAAATACTGTAATTTGAGTTTCCTACCATTTTCATATGCCACAAAATGTTATTCATCTTTTGATATTTTTTTTAACCATTAAAAATGAGAAACCTATTCCTAGCCGAAAGGCCATACAAACACAGGTGGCAGCCAGGTTTGTCCCACAACCCTGATATAGACCATGATGAGGATGGCGTGAGTTAATGACTGCCAAGCCCTCAGCAGATGCCTGAGACCTAAGGACTGAACTCACAGCAGTTTTGGTTACTCTGTAGTGCAGGGAAGAAACCGACATGGTCGAGGTAGAGCCCTTCCATTGACCTACCCTTTACCTTGGTTGAAAAAGTAAGAGGGGACTGTCATCTCCCATGGAAGAGTGGGGATGAAAGAGGTGCACATATGAAGAGCTACTTGGCATTCCTAGCATCTAAAGCATGCTGCCTGAGCCTAGGGTGCAGTGACCTGAGAATTTTAGCCAAAAAATTAGTAAGAACACATGAAACTGAAGGCAAGAAGCGATCTAGGCTCCTACTTGCTGCTGCTGACTAACTGGAACCTGGGAGTCATGTTGGTAGGTGTAAGTCAACTGTAATAATAACTAGGACAGCTAAATTCAACTATTTATACAGCTTGGTACTGAGATTTTATACTATAAAATTGCATCTAAAAATTAGGCATTATAAAGGATTTCCAACCAAAGGGAAACAAGAATAAAATGTTCCCACCCACTTGGCCCACACTCGAATCTTCTCTGGTCCTCATATGCCAAGCATGGGACCTCTTGACCCATCATGGTAGCCATTCAGACATTTATGCTGCCAACACATGTAGATTTGAACCATGTGAGCCCTTATGAAAGAATGCGGGCATTCCGAGGGAAGAAGAAGGCGCCTAGGAGTACCGCACCAGTGGTGTAACGGCTTCTGCCAGGAGAAGCTCCCGTCGTTTCTTCTGCTTTCTCCACTTTCCCTGTCACACTCCCCTCCTCCCCACCAAGAGGAGGGCCGGGTCCTCCTTGAAGCCCCAGGACCCAAGACTGAACCCAATCAATGTGATGTCAATGTCGCCACCAACCATACCATAAGGATGAAGTTAAACATTAGAGATCCGTGGCTTGTCAAATGCACATGTCATTTAGAATTGCATGCTATAAAATTAAAGGTTTTTGTCATTACTATTGTTACCATTCTTTCATTTTATATTGGGAAAAAAGAAAGAGCACAACGTGGAAACCATTTATAAGCTCAAATTACATTAACTTTCTGGGAGAAGGACCAAACGCGGAAATGTCTGGTGAAACAGTTGAACGTGGGAGAAAAAGAGATACCTGGCCAAATCTACTGAGCTAGCACTAGAATAAGAGAAACCGGCTTCCCAAGCTGGAGACCCTCCATGGCTGACACAGAAATCACAGCTGCTCTTCCTGGAAAGAAGCACTGGGAAGAAGAAACCTGGAAAGAGCAAAAACAGCCAAAACTAAAGCACAGTAGTTGGGGACTTCATGTTTTTTGATTTCTGTAATGGGTTGTGTTCAGTTGTATGGTTTGCTTTCTTTTTATAAAGCACATGGCAGTGGAACTTCTTCCACCTGCTCCCTGAATGCAGCATTTCAATTCTAGTCAACAAGCATTTATTATGAACCAAGTATATGCACAACCTTGTACTAAGCCATGGACTAGCTGAAGAAATCTTCCAAACCCAGTACTAGGGCTGTGATTAGACAAGTATGGGTATACATATGAGGACAATAGGTAAGGTTGCCCCTGGGTCTGGAGGCAGAGTTACTGTCTCTATAGGGACTTGGAGAAGTAAAATGTGGAAAACTTTACTGTCAGAAGTATGTGATCAAGTTCATCAAAAAACCAACAACATACATAAAGGAGAAGGGGAGTGAGGCACAAAGCAAAGACATGACGGTCACCCAAAGAGTAAAGACAAATGCTAAGTATGAGAGATCTAAAAAAAAAAATTCGTGTCCACCTGGAACCTCAGAATATGATCATATTTAGGGACAGGGTCTTTGCAGATATAATTAATTAAGGTGTGATGAGGTGATACTAGGTTAGAGTGGTCCCTACATCCACTGGCTGGTACCTTTATAACAGAAAGGGAAGGGAGACTTGGACACAAAGACACAGAGAAGCACAGGGAGGGCAGTGTGAAGCTGCAGGCAGAGAGTGGAGTGATACAGCCAGCGACAAGCCAAGGATGGCTAGAAACCATGAGAAGCCAGAAGAAGCAGGAGGGGTCCTTCCCTGGAGCCTTCAGAGGGAGCATGGCCCTGCTGACACCTTGATTTTGGACCTCTAACCTCCAGACCTGGGAGAGAGTAAATGCCTGTTGTTTTAAGCCACTCAGTGTGTGATAATTGGTCATGGCAGCCCCAGGAAGGGGAGCAACCAGAAAAACAAATAGAGTTGGGAGTTGAGCATCCAAACTGGCCTCATGAGTGAGCATGGCACCTGTGGCTTTTCTCCTTCTGTTCCTTACACCAGAGCACAATCAACGCTCTTGGTGTTTCCCCTTTCTCTCTCTCTCTCTCTCTCTCTCCCCCCCCACCTCCCCCCGACCCCACCACCACCTTTTGACAAAATCATTCATCAGCAAGAGAGCTATTTGTTAGATTAGCCCCAAGGGGGATGCTGGAAAGCTAAAGAATGTGACTTCAACATGAAGGACCACGAGTATCAACGTCAGAGTCAGGAATTACGTACCATCTCAGGGTTCCAGAGAGAGCCGCCGTAACTTCTGAGAAGTAGCACCATAGACATCAGCCAGCAGTTTGACTCCGTACTGCAATTACAGCTGAGTCGGACCTATGTATTAGGCAGAGGCTGGGAGCCCTCCCCACCCTGGTTTGCAAGCAGAAGTCATTTCCAAGCAGCCCTGCCCCTACAGGGTGCTTGGCAGCAGCACAGTGTCTAGTAAATAGGGCAAGAATAAGTTCTTAACTACCCTGCTGGGCTAATCAGGCCTCAGACAGGCACCAGCCAGGATTAAGCAGAGAGCCTGTTTAGCAGAGTCAGTGAGCTTTCTCTCATCTAGGGCTCTGTTTTTATAGTACACGTTTAATGCATAATGCACTCCCATTCCTTTCTTTCTCTTTCTCTTTCCTCCTTGATTTTTGCATAAAGCTTTCTCTCCTTTTATTTTCTCTTTTTTATTACTAAATGATACATGAATATATTCTCATTGTAAAAGATCAGAGTCTAACATAACTATTAATATGTATAATCAAATGTGAAAGTTCCATGTCACTTCACCCACTCTCTTCCCCATAGGTAACCACAACTGAGTGTACATCTTTCCTGTCTTCCTATGCTCTTATATAGTAATCTTTTGTTTTCCTATAAATGAATCATTGTATATGTGGTATTTTCATTTGCTTTTCTAACTCAACAATATAGCTAATAAATCTTTTCATGTCAACAATATACATCTGCCTTGTTCTTTTTAATGACTGCATGTATTCCACATAATTTATTTAGTCTGGCTAGAATTGCTGGGCTTTTCATTACTTCCTCAATGTTACAAGCAAGGCTGCAGTGGACATCCTTGCACAATATACACCTGTGTGTGAACAAATTTTGCTTTAGCTAGATTCGTAGAAATTGACTTGTTGGATCAAGAGACATAGGTGTTTTTAATCTTGAAACATACAGCCAAATTACCCTCCAAAGTGGCTTTACCAGTTTATACACTCTCACCAGACATGTTACCATCATCCTTATCAACTGGGTATTATCAATAATTATAATTCTCTCAGTATAGTAAATAAAAATATCTCATTTTAATTTGTATTTCCTCTATTACTAATGGTGTTGAGAGCATCTGTTTGTGATTTTATTGGTCATTTATTTTTCTTCCTTCTCTGCATCTTTTGTGCATCTTTCTATAGAGCTGTTCACCTGTTCAGTTCATAGCATCATACTTTATATATTCTGCATGTTACTACTTTTATATATTTGGCAAATGTTCTTCCCTTTTTTTGTTGTGTTTTAATTTGGTTATATTTTGTTTTATAGTCATTTATTCAACAAACATCTACTGAGAATCTACTCTGTGCAGTGAACAACCCAAATATTCAAGTTCAAAAGTTTAATTTTTGCACAAATGTGTCGGCGTTTTGCTTTGTTGCTTCTAAGTTTTATATTTTCCTTGGAAAGCTCTGTGCTATCCCAAGATTCTAAAAAATACTATCAAATTGTTACCTAAAACTTCAGCATATGGTTAAATCTACTGGTTTTTTTAATACATCTAGAATAAATCCCGTGTATAGTGTAAGGTATGCCTTTAGCTTTGTTTTTCCAAGTAGAAAGGCAATTATCCAAAAATCATGCCTTTATTTTAAAAAGTCTTGAATAACTATCTTTCTATCTCTGATATGAAATACAATCTTTATTGTAAACCATATTCCTATAAATAATGGATTGGTATAGTGATTGTTGTTTCTGTTCCACTGATTATTTTTCCATTTTTGGATCTATGTTAATTACAAAATGTGTCTATTAATAGGCCTTTTTTAATCACTATAGCTCATATGCCTTGATTTGCTATCTAACAGAACAAGGACCCATCATTGTTCTTCTACCTATTTATTGGCTTGTGTTGAGCATTTTCTTTTGCAAATGAGCCTCGGGATCATTGTTAAATGCCACAAAGAATCTCACTGAAATTTTAATTTGAAAATTATTTTTTTATTTCAGAATATTACAAGGGTTCAAACACTTTGGTTACATATATTGCCTTTGCACCAACGGAGTCAGAGCTATAAGCATGCCCAACCCCCAGACAGCACACACCACACCCATTAGGTGTGAATTTACCCATCTCCTGCTCCCCCTCCCATATGTCTGACACCCAATGAATGAATGTTATTTCCATATGTGCACATAAGTGTTGATCAAGTAGCACCAATTTGGTGTTGAGTACATGTGGTGCTTGTTTTTCCATTCTTGTGATACTTCACTTAGAAGAATGAGTTCCAACTCTATCCAGGATAATACAAGTTTTATTCATATAGATCTCACACATTTCTTGTTAACATTTATTTATAAGAAATTTGTGTTTACTTGTTATTGCTATTCTAAATAATAGCACTTTTTAACTAAAAGTAGACCTACCATTTGATCCAGCAATCCCACTACTGGGTATCTACCCAAAGGAAACAAAGTATTTTATCAAAAAGTCACCTGCACTCAAATGCTTA
>CAUYPO010002354.1:0-20651 GCA_963574435.1 Cheirogaleus major | reverse complement strand
GTGTGATGTTAGCCTGGAACTGGGAGAAGCTGCTTGAGACCAGAGCCAACACACAAAAATAGCAAAACCAAGGGAACCAGAAGGATGAGCCCTTGAGGACTACCATGGAGCGAGTTAGTTTCGTTTCTCTTCTCTTTCCTTCCTTCCTTATTTATTTAGACACAGTCTTGCTCTGTTGCCCAGGCTAGAGTACCATGGCATCAGCCTAGCTCACAGCAACCTCAAACTCCTGGACTCAAGCGATCTTCCTGCCTCAGCCTCCTGAGTAGCTGGGACCACAGGCACATGCCAACACACTCAACTAGTTTTTTATATTTTTTAGTAAAAACAGGGTCTCAACTCTTGCTCAGGCTGGTCTCCAACCCCTGACCTCAAGCGATCCTCCCACCTCGGTCTCCCAGAGTGTTAGGATTACAGGCGTGAGCCACCATGCCCAGTTGACCTTGGAGTATCTTAATCCAGCTGTGCCTGAAGTCAGCACTTGTTACCTTAGCTGATAAATTTTTAAGACATGTAGCATGAGAAAGATATAAACCTTTGTTGTCTTTAGCCTGACATTCGGGAGGCTTTTTTTTTTTAACTGCAACACAATCTAGTTTATATTGACCAAAGCAGGCAGGTCTTTATCAACACTGTTTTAAAAATAGTCATCTGCCTATTCTTAAATGTCTCAAAAAAGATGTTACAAATGACAGTATCCAAATCTATATTTGAATGTTTTAAGATAGTCACTAAAATAGGCACAAGAAAGCCTTATTCAAGCTTTTACAGGCTTTCTGCAAGACTGCATATTCATAGCATTTCACCTCCCAAGAAGGTAGCTTCAAGGCCCGATGGGAGATAGGGTGGCATTTTATTTCTACTCATCTATGCCCATAAATTTCAAACCTTTTTTTAAAAGTTCTAATCTATATTTAACAGGAATGCCTAACTGGGGCAAGTTTTTTCAGTTCACTATTTATTCTTTGTTTATGGATTTTAGCACCAGGTTGCTAACCTGGCTCTTTAAAAATGAGTAGGAGAGAGATTAATGTCTGAGGAAGGGCTAGGGAGCCTAGGGACAGCTCTTTTATCAGACTCATAGCAGGATTAACTTAAATATAGTCAATTAAACACTTTAAGACTTGAATACTAGTCATGAACCCAAGCTTCATTTTTCTGGCATATTATATCTTTACCTTCACTCATGAGTGAATCACCCTATTTATTGAAAAACACTGATGTCAAATTGATTAGGCAGCTGACACTCAGTGGTTGATACTTATTAAATTTGAGACACTTTTCTTAATTAAAACTCAGTTCATCTTACAGCAATCCACCTAAAATCTTTGTATTTTAAAGATTTTGGAAATTTTACTTTAGCCAATGGTACTTAGTCACTCCAGCTTTGTAAGGATGCTGAAATGCAGTAAAAGCCAGGATAATAAAGGATTTTACTTCAATGTCTTTTAGTCTTCCTTAACTCTCCTTTAAAAAAAAAAATCCAGATTCTTTCTCTATTTGAAAGGTCAAGTCCAGCTCCTGGTGAGCCCCTGAAGTCCCCACCCCATGAGTTCCTAGTTCTGTGCTTGGCACATAGTTGGCACTTAGCAAGTGGTTATTGAATGAAAACATGCTTCTTGTTTAACTTATATTTTGAACCTATTAAGGTTCAGGCAATGTTTGTACCAGAGGCTCAACGTGATAGGTTTGCAGCAAGAGAGTAGATTGTACTATTTCATAGTTCTGGGTTGTTAATTATTACCTAGAGTGATCCAGGAAACTGGATTTAATTAGCAAGTTAAACACTCCACTACTGTTATTCATAGCTTGAACCGAGACTGGATGCTACTTCCCAATCCAGTATTTTTACCTTGGGAAGACATGGATCTTTGCCATGAGCCCATATCAGAAGTGATGGAAATGCTAGTAAAAGCCATCTCCTCTCTCTCTAGTAGCAATGGTCTTGCCACCTCCCTCCCAACCGTAATGCCCTTGGCCTTCTAGATGAATTAACTCTACAACTGCACTTCCCCTGAAAGAAAAAGCCTGCTCTTCTGGAAAGAGAGCATTTATTTCATCATAGCTGCTGCGCTTGCTGCTACCCAGGCTGCTAATCAGATTTATGAAGGCCAGCCCACCCAGAGCTGAGTGCTGCGTTTTTATCACATCAGAAACAAGTCAGCACTAGGTCTCACTCCAGGATTAGTGCTGTTTCAAACATCGGGCTGTTTGCCAGGCAAAGATGTTGTAGGATGTGTTTGTTCTCTGCAGAATGGCTAATGACATGCTGCTGTTAGCCCCCAGTCTACTGAGACTCCAGGACTAAATGATTTCTATTTGGAAATCATGAAATAAGGGGCTGACAATCCAGTCATCTACCCAAAGGACTTTTTAATCTAGGTGGGGATAGTCACCATTACTTGGTTGACCTTGCAGGTCCACCTATCTACCTTAAGCCTTATCAGCAACATAACTTTCATTGTTTAGCAAGAAATTCTTGAGCACCTATTATGTGCCAAGCACTGTAGTGTACTAATGGTATATAGTCTTCATGTAGAGAAGACCAGGGTTATCTCAAGTGTATATGCTATTGGTAAAATACAGAGGGTTAGAGTTTAACCCTCTGGATGATGGAAGAACATAATTTTATATTTCTATAAACACATATTTATATAAACACATGTAAATCATAAAGTTCTAGAAGGAGGCATAGCAAATGATAACAGTAGGTACTTTAGGGGAGGATATGGGGACTGTATATGAGGTGGGGGATTAAAGATGACTCTGGACTTACCTTTTCAAAAAATGAGAATGTATAATATTTTTCTCTAACTGGTATAATTAAAAACAAATTCTAACCAAAAATATATTCTGAAGTATAAATATTTGTTATACTTTGAAGAAAGTAGGCAATAAAGGTTAAGTCTGGGTTCTTTCTTTGAAATACAAATTCAAAGGTCTATGAAATTAAAATTCACTATTTATTCATAGTCACTAATGGATTTACTAAACACCACAAGCTCTTAAAAGTGGAACCCTGGTAAATCACATCACCTCTGTATGCCTCAGTTTCCTTATCTGTGAAACAAGTACAAAGTTCAGATGCCTTAATCAGCATACAGGCTCTTTGAAATCTGGCCCCTACATAATCTCCTTTGTCTCTGCATTCTGTGCCTATCAGCCTCCCCCTCCCACCCTTGATATACTCACAATCACAAAACCCAAACCCAGTTTTTTGGCTCCTACAGTTCCATCTGGAATGCCTTCTCCTCTGCCAAGCCAGCTTTTACTTATGTTCAAAGCCCGGCTCTGATAGCATGTCACATGTCGAACCCTCTCAACCCCGCTGCCCAGGCACAATTCTTGGGCATATGCCTACTGGAGAGGGTCTTTCTAGATTGGTCTAGAATGGATGTGCCATGAGACCAGGCACCCCAACCTTATACTCACCGCTGTGTCCCCAGCATTAGCACAGTGCAGAGCACATTGTAGGTGTGTGGTATTAGTCAAATCGGTGGTTAGTGTATGTATATATTTTTCTTATGCGCTACATTGTAAGTGCCTTGAGAACATCGTAGTTTCCCCAGCACTGAGCACAGAGCTGGCACCTGGCAGGGGCTCATCGGATACTTGCCAAGAGCATTCAGGGACAAAAGAATAAATGCCTGGGACTGTCCCATTGTGTTTTCTGGGGAGGAATTATTCACAGATAATTCTCTAGCCAGAATGAGTCATAGCCACTACACATTAGTACTTCAAAAAGCATATAGCATGTTTTACTTTATTCAGAGGTAAATGCAGAAAAGTGAGCAGTTTGCTATGATTTAGATACATGAAGTATTAATACATAAAATATTAATTCTACATAAACATATTCAGTGACCTTCTCTGTACTGTAACAAGAGTATGATCTACCATGAAGACTACCAAGACGTGATTGTACGTTCACAATCATGCCAGAGGCTCAAGGTGCTGATAACAGCATGTGAAATCAAAGTCCCTAAGTCTTAGTCACCTCATCTGTAGTGAGGCTCATGAGGACACTAGCATAAATGATTATTGATAAGGTAAAATTGTACCTTTCTGGAGGGAAATCTGAAATATATATTAAAATTTTATATAAAACTTTGGTTCTGATCGTGAAAACATACCAAATATACATATAAAGATGTTTATAATATTGTTTATAATAGAAAAACTGGAAACAATCCAAATGACCATCAATAGATTAGTTAAAATAACTATGCTGGACCCATGTAATGCAATACTAAACGGTTGCCTAAAAAGATGGAGCCCATTTCTATAAGTGTGTGGAGGAGGAGCAGCAGGTTCTAATTACAAAATGTACATCATATGTATATAATTCTTGAGGAATAAAAGGAGCCACCCAGGAATCATCTGTATAGCCCAAAATATTTTGATTTTTTTCTATAATGAACATGTATAGCCCTTGTTCTAATAAAACATTTCAAAATTAAGAGATTCCTGCTGCTGTATTTTCAAAAAGGAACTTTTACATTTAGAAGTGAAGTTTAATAGAGTCTGCAGTGAGATTGGGCAATGTTTGTATTCCCAAGGAAGGGTCTTCTGGCCAGATAAAACCGAGAAAAATAAATCCAGCTTGGTGATATTCCATAAAATATGCAGGTAGTTTACAGAAACCGGAGTTTGAGTTTAGTAGGAAGTGTTATGGTATGTTTGGGTTTGAATGCAATGTTATAGTAGCCATGATTAATTTTTTTAACCACTTCCTTTGCTCCTAATGTTCCAATCAAAATATAGTAAGCTGTGTTTAGAGCAGAGAAAGTTGTTTTTTTTCCTTACAGAGAAATGTGTTTATGTAAACATTTAAATCTTTCAAATTGCTTGTGTATTAGAATTGCCACCCCTCCACCCCCGTGGGTTGAAAGAAAATCAAGTTTAAGGAGAAAATTATACACATTCTTATATATCTGCTGTATAGACTATGATGGCAGTCTGAAGAATTACAGAACTAAGATTTTAAGAAGGAAAAAAATTATCCTTTAAATCATATCTAAATAGGTGATTTTTTATAGTCATTGTATTATAAAAAGTGTTAGACTTTCTGTTTCTAAGTAAAAGCCATTGTTCTCTTAATCCTGAATATTTGATCTTTTCCATTCATATTTTGTCTTCCCTAGATGAGTCATACTGCAGTATGTCCAACACAGAGCTAAACCTGAATGTCACAGAGATCCAAGTGTTAATCTTTAGATATGGAAATGTTTATACAGCCTTCCAAGCTTTGAGCTTCTTCCCATGGTATGAATCTTTGGAATTCTCAAACACTGTTTTGACTGTTAGATTTGCAGGCTCCATTTAACTTCTATTTCTAATTCTTTCTAGAAAGTTCACAGTAAGTTAGATCTTTAATTGGGTCAATAAACAGAATCAAGAGAAAGTTTTGAGTTAAATTAGATACTCACTTTAACAGAGGTAATAATCAGGATTTCCATTTGGGTTATTACAAAGTCCTAGGAATTAGTTGTATGTTGCATAGAACTAGGGTTCCCAACCAAGCAATTCTTCTAGTAGTTAGGGTTATTTTTTGCTTTCCTATATAGAAAAATGAATTTTGTTGAATAAATGCATTTTGTAACATAGAGGTTAATATCTATAATTTGGCTTACTTTGTTATTTACTTGTGCGGCCCTAGCTTAAAAACAGCATGGAAAGTTTTGAGGACTCTTAAAATAATTCTATGAAATGTATTTAATAGCTACAACTGTATATTTGCATTGTCGGCTACTCTCAAAAGACATACTAGTCCCAAAAGATGATACATTTGTGTACAGTAACATTTCCAAGAAAGTATTTCTATTTGGTTAGCTACTTTGTTTTCTTTCAAGCAGAATTACTTCCTGTGAAATGTTTTACATGTCCAAAATATTTAACTTATAGGTCATTTATGTAAAGAAATTGGTTATTTTAAGAAAATGGTTCACTGTATTTGGTGGACCATTTACTAGAGCCTAACATCACGCCTGTAATCCTAGCACTCTGGGAGGCCGAGATGGGAGGATCGCTCAAGGTCAGGAGTTCGAAACCAGCCTGAGCAAGAGCGAGACCTCATCTCTACTAAAAACAGAAAGAAATTAATTGGCCAACTAAAAAAAAAATACATATGTATATATATAAAAAAAATTAGCCGGGCATGGTGGCACATGCCTGTAGTCCCAGCTACTCGGGAGGCTGAGGCAGGAGGATCACTTGAGCCCAGGAGTTTGAGGTTGCTGTGAGCTAGGCTGACGCCACGGCACTCTAGCCTGGGTGAGACTCTTGTCTCAAAAAAAACAGTTGTCTTGAGAGAGTGCAATAGAGTGAGCACTGACCCAGGGTATATTTCCTATCATGCTTGTCCTGGCATTTCTGTCAACTACCTGCGTGGTCCTGGCTAAGTTAACCTTAGTAGTCTTCAGAAAATAAGGGGATGGGACTAGGGCAGCAGTCCTTAATCTTTTTGGCACCAGGGACCTGTTTCATAGGAGACAATTTTTCTATGGACTGGAGGTGTGGGGCGGTGGAGGAGCTCTACCTCCACCGGAGCTCTCCTCCACAGGTGGAGGCCCTGTCCCTAACAGGCCACAGACCGGTATAGGTCCTTGCCCTGGGGCTTGGGGACAGCAGGACTAGGGAATTTTTCAAATCTCTTGCATTTTAGAATTTCTTTTCTTTCTTTTTTTTTTTTTCCCCCAAGACAGAGTCTCACTCTATTGCCCAAGTGATCCTCCTGCCTCAGCCTCCCCAGTAGCTGGGACTACAGGCATATGCCACCATGCCCGGCTAATTTTTTCTATATATTTTTAGTTGGCCAATTAATTTCTTCTATTTTTAGTAGAGATGGGGTCTCGCTCTTGCTCAGGCTGGTCTCGAACTCCTGACCTCGAGCAATCCTCCTGCCTTGGCCTCCCAGAGTGTTAGGATTACATACGTGAGCCACCGGGCCTAGCCGCATTTTAGAATTTCTTAAACCTCTTTTCTGAATGAGAGGCAACATCTAGGAGAGAATCATGTGAGAGCTCATGCCTGCATCTAGGGTCTCTAAAAACATTTGCCCGACTATATCTAGTACTTTCCTGACACAGTTATTTTATCTTTTCCCATCAGGTGAATACACTAGAGGTAATAAATTCCAGCTGGTAGATTTTAAGTTTTTTTTTTTAACTGAATATTATTTAGGCTAAGTATTTCAAAGTCTTCACTGTAAGGAAGTAACAGAACAGAAGGTTAGATTTTAATTCTTGGTACCATGTTGGGAAGGCTGGAGAGGGCTTTGAAATACAACACAATCTGTTGCCACTTAGTGAATGGAAGATAAAATGCAGCTAACCTCCCCCTACCACCCGCCCCCAGCCTTTGGTGTTTGTCATCACAGGGAACTACGCCTGTTGTGGGACCCTGTCAGATACTGCTATGCATCCTAGACACTTGACTGTTACAGTCACAGAATTCATGGGGCTACGAAAATACCTTATATCCCTGCTCACTCTGCACATTTTGATTAAAGTGTTTAATATATGTTGTGGTAAGCTTGCTTTGTGTCACTGAAAGCTTGTGCAGTTGGCAGGCTGAATCAGAGGCAGTTGTCAGGGAGATAGAAGCCTTCCAGAGTGGCCACTTTTAGCATTTAATGAGTAAAGCTGAAGATTATACGTAGGTTCAAATCATTTCCCAGAAAGCAAAGCTCAGTGCTGATGGACCAGCAGGTATTAAGAAAATTCCTGCTTAGGCTGCTTTATTTTGCAGGAGGTAAACGCCTCCCCCCGCCTTTTTTTTCTCTTGCTGTCTTCCAAGGGGAGAAAAGAACCAGAGGCCTGAAGGCAGGAAACATGAAAGAACAGAACAGGGACCATCTTCTAGTAAATCGTAAGGAGGTAGCTCTGTTGCCAAAAGCCTTAAAGCTTATGAGGGAAAAAAAAAACTTGTAAGATCTTTGGTCACCAAAGTTCTAAAGTTCTTCATGCTCTAAAGCATCAGCATCAGGGCTGGGAAAGAATTCTGGTAGCAGCAGAAGGGGACTGAACAAATGTTCTATTTAAGCTTGTTTTGGAGGAAGGACAAGGGAAGGAAGGGGGGGGTATGTATGTCTGGGGTGTGCACACAGGAGGGTTCAATTAAACTAATTTGTTTAGTGGCTAAGGACTGTTGAGAAGCCTACATATATTTGCATTTATATAAATTTTGTGTTAACCCATATAAGTACATATAAACCTTTATATTTATATATGCTTTCAAGTGTCCTTTAATTTTTTGGCTTAGCTACTTAATGCAATCAACTTTCCTAGACGAAGTCAAACTTAATGGAAGAGAGATCCTTCTTTCTGGCTCAGTGAGCTCTGTGTGGGAAGTGTAGCTGTTGCCTGTCTGCGGCCCTGACTTTCATCAGGAGCGACTCACTCTAATTTATAGCCAGGAAACTTGGAAAATAGCAACAGTCTTGTAAACTCAAACATATATGGCAGGGGAAGAGGGAGAGCAACAAAGTGCAAAGGGAAGAGACTAGATTTGAGGTGAGAGAGAAGAAAGCCAGAGAATGAAGAGTTGTGAGCTTGGTTTGGAGTTTTTTTTTTTTTTTTTTTTTTAGGTGGAAGAGTTTTAAGAGATTTTTTTTGGAGCATTTTGCTCCGTTGCCAGGGCTAGCGTGCAATGTTGTGATTATAGCTCACTGTAGCCTCAAACTCCTGGGCTCAAGGGATCTTCCTGCCTCTGCCTCCTGAGTAGCTGGGACTACAGGCATGTGCTACCACACTCAGCTGGCTCAGCTAGTTTTCCCTTTTTTTTTTTTTTTCCGGTGGAAACACGGTCTTGCTCTTGTTCAGGCTGGTCTTGAACTCCTGACCTCAAACAGCCCTCCCACCTGAGCCCCCCAGAGTACTAGGATTACAGGCTAGAGCCACTGTGCCGGCCTAGGAGAGGATTTTTAATGGTTGTTATAGAGTGTTAGTTGAGAGTGCGAGAGATGGGGAAAAGTTTTTGTTTGTTTGGATTTTTTTTTTTTTTTTGTCTTTTGCATATATTCCATTCCCATTTGACATTTTTTTCTCTAAATATTGAAGTAAAGGTTTGTTCTCAGCTACATTTTTAAAGGAGCTGAACCGGTTTCAGCCCCTTTACTGAACCGGTTACAGCTGAAAAAATTTTAATTTAGTGATGGTCTGAGGACTGCCTGGTTTGCAATCAATTTGGAGTCAATTTATGGAACTTATGTAAGTGAACAAGTATTTAGTGTGCTCCACACTGTGCTAAGTTCTATAAAGAACACAGCAGTGTCCAGACGCATGCTTTGTGTCCTCATGGAACTTACACGCACCTGGTTAGATAAGGTGCGTAAGTTCACCAGCTGCTGGCAATATAGGCTAGAACTTCAGAGAAAGGGCTTTGAATTAGGCTACAGAGAAGCCTTCAGGGATTTGTGGAAAGCTCAGGTTTGCAGAGAGAGCAACCAGGATTTTAAGGCAGATGGGATCACAGGAACATGGCTCAGAAGGGAATGCAGGTGAACTGTCATGATGTAATAATGTCTTGAAAGATTTCTGTAATATCTCATAACTCTTCTCAAAGCCCTTCCACCGGAATCAGCTCATAACCCTGGGAGGTGGACTAGGTATATTTATTAGCATTTTACAGCTGAAGGAAATGAGGACGAGATTCAGGCAGGCTGTGAATCGCCTAATGGCATGCAAGGGACCAGCCAGGCTTTGCATTTATCACTTGATCCTTGGTCCGCTGTCCCCATGCTGCAAGGCAAAGGGGACTGTTGTAGCACTTTGGGGTCCTCTAGAACCCCACAGATAGCAGTGAGGATGTGGGCTCAGCTGCTTTAAGAGACCAAAGTCACAGGGACATAAGTGAGAGGTGTGCTTTTCTTGCCTGTACAAGTTTAAGCTGGTAGGTGAGGTAGTCCAAGAGAGCCACGCACTCACAGCTCTAACCCACAAGGGCACTGGGCCCCTCTATATCTATTAACACTTGCCCCTTTCTCTTTGCCTTTGGAGGCTGATTCACATGGGAACATTGACCCATTCTGTTGGTGTAGCCAACGGGCGGCGTCAGTAAGGGATTGTGCGGGGAGGAGAGTGATGTCAGGCTGTCACGGCTGGCTGCTTCCCTTGCCCAAAGATTGCAGCTCCTGCTAAGTAGCCCTCCTGCACAGTCTGTCTTCAACTTTCAGTTGTCACCTCTCACCTCACTCCTCAGGCCAAAGGTGGCGATGTCCCCTGCCTAGTGCCAGCTCTGGGATGCTGCATTATCCTTTATGGCTTTCCCCCCCTCTGCTCACATCTTTGGAAATAGCCCCCTTACTAAACTGCCCCAGCTGTGTCCCATTTCCTGTTGGGACCCTGACTGGTCCAGCCAGCCAGGGGCCTAAGTTTCTTTCTATCTTGTTTCACCAGTATTATCCTCGCCTACGTGGTTATAGCTGGCTCACCCAAGTGAAGAGGAAAAAAAGCCAAACACAAACGGAGGGTGTATTAGTTTCCCATTGCTGCTGTAACAAATTACCACAAACTTAGTGGCTTAAAATGACACAAATTTATCTCACAGTTCTGCAGGTTAAAGTTCCCATACAGGTCTCACTGGGCATGGCTAGGTTCCTTTTTGGAGGCCCTAGGGGAGAATCCCTTTCCTTGCTTTTCCCAGCTTCTAGGGGCCACTTACCTTTCTTGGCTCACAGCCCCCTCCTCTGCCTTCAAAGCCAACGACATCAGGCCAAGTCCTCCCAGGCTGCCGTCTCTCTGGCTCTCTTTCTCCCGCCCCTGCCCCTTTCCGTTTTTAAGAATCCTTTTGATGATTTTACTGGGTCCACCTGGATAAACCGGTGTACTTTCCCCTTCTCAAGGTCAGTTGATTGCTACCTTAATTCCATCTGTAAACTTAATTTCCCTTTACCGTATAACATAATGTAGTCACAGGTCCTGGAGATTAGGATGTGGATGTCTTTTGGGGGCCATTCTACCAACCACAGAGGACACACAGCTTCCTTTTAAGGTCCCTGGAAGTTGCACACAAATACTTACACTCATATCCTGTTAGCCAGAATTTAGTCACATGGTCACATTGAACTGCAAGGGGGATTGAACTATAGTCCTAGGCAGGCAGCTATGTGCCTGTTTATTTTATTCATTTATTTATTTATTTATTGAGACAGAATCTCACTTTGTTGTCCAGGTTAGAGTGAGTGCCGTGGCGTCAGCCTAGCTCACAGCAACCTCAATCTCCTGGGCTCAAGCGATCCTACTGCCTCAGCCTCCCGAGTAGCTGGGACCACAGGCACGCACATGCCCGGCTAATATTTTGTATATATATATATTTTTAGTTGGTCAATTAATTTCTTTCTATTTTTAGTAGAGACGGGGTCTCACTCTTGCTCAGGCTGGTCTCGAACTCCTGACCTCAAGCAATCTGCCAGCCTCGGCCTCCCAGAGTGCTAGGATTACAGGCGTGAGCCACCATGCCCGGCCTATGTACCTGTTTAAAACATGGAGGAGTTCTAGTCCTCAAAGGAAGAAGGGGTAGAATGGATATTGGACAGCAGTTTCCAGCCTGTCCCCCAAAAGGCTCAGGCATTTTTGCCAAGATTTGCCTTCGGATTTCCTTTACTTCATTGTGCCATGTTGGTGTTTTTCCTAATTGTTTTCACCTACTGGCTCTGAGCTGCCCTTCACCTGCAATTGGCTTCTAATCTGGGAGAAAAGATAGAATTGTCTGCTTAAAAGGACTGCACCAGCTACCTCACGGTAACTTGTTTCCTGATCTTTATATTGATTTTCTGATGTGACTAGCTTGGTTCCACTTGCTTTTACCTGGCCCCTGAGATTCAAACTTTGACTGTCTTACTCCTGTCCCACTCTGAGATGCTTACCTTCCATCTCAACTTCGCCACGTTGGTCCCTCACACACCTTCTCAGATCGCCTAGTGTTGGGTAGATGTGATTTCCAGTCAGCTCAAATTATAAAACTAGTAGGACAATATAATAAAGAAAATGTATGTAGGTTGATGCATGTAAATATTTCATATAAAGAACTAAAAGTTATCATCTAATCATCTTATCCATTGACTATGTATGTGTAGGTGCTTTACATACTTTGGGTCTTTTTTTGTTTGTTTTTTGGCTACTCACATCAAATCCTCTTTCTTAGCTGGGAGGCAGAGCTGTGCCTTCTGCAATGAAAGAGGATGGAACATCCTGCAGGCAGAACACATGGATCTGAAACCAAGAGTGGAAATACATACGACACTGCTCATGATTATATCCGGATAACTCGCAGGCAAAATTTTACTTTCTGTACCTGTGACTTTGGGCTCTGGTCTCTAAGGAACTATGTTTTTACTAGATGACACGACAGTTGTTCCATTGAATTGGAATACATACCAATACCCAGCTAGTTCAGGATCCTCAAGCTAAAGGATAAACAGCCAAAAAAAGGGGGGTGGTGGTGTGTAATTTTGGCTGGTGTAATTGATCCTGACTCTTACAGGGAAATAGAGCTGCTGGTGCTCAGTGGCAGCAGGGAGGGGTGTGCCAGGGACCTCGACAATCCTTGCACTGCCACATCCAGGGAAAGATGTAAGCGCACTATACCCCCAAGGAGAGTGCAGGGAGATGATAAATCTCAGCAATAGCCTCCTGAGGAATGACAGAAACGAAGTCTGCAGCCTCCATCTGTTTCTCAATATGCTATGTTTTGTCTGTATTTATATTTTTAATTATCAAATATATTTCATTTCCTTTTTATCTCCCTTCCTTCCCCCGCTATTCTATACTTGGTGTTTGGTCGTGGTGCAGTTTGATTATAAGTTGCACTCTATCCAGAAAGGACTCTATCCACACCAGTAATGGTGTGCTCAAGTGATGAGACTTTGGGTTGGTTTCCCTGGGAGACAGGGTGGATGTGCTTTCATTTTGCCAGGTGCTACATTTTGTTTGGTGGAAGCATTTATTTTTGTTTGAGAGGGGAAAATGGCACAAAGACTGTCTTATGATATTCGGACATCTCAGAGATGAACTTTAATGGAAATTTGTAGTTTTTTGATTCCTGGCATCAAAATCTTTCCTACTTTGCCTCCAAGATTCCAAAGATAGGTGAAGGCAAAACTCCCCGCGTAATCCCAAAGCCCAAAGGGGCAGATGTTCTCCTACTTACTCGATGGCAGCCAGGGCAAGGGAAGTGGCTTGGCCAACTGGATACTCCCACAAGGGACGTAGAGCAAGAGCCACACAAGATGCAGAGACAGTTGGAAGTTCCTGGGATGGTGGAGAGTATCCAGTGGGGCTGGAACCAGCATCCCAACCTGAGTGACTGTACTGAGGTGTGACCTTGGGAATATTCCCAGATGCATAGTTGTCCTTGGTGACATTTTCTCCAGCCATTTCTTCAGTTGTGTGGTATCAGATATCCTTTCAATAAATTCCTTTCCTGCTTAATAACTATTGTTGGTTTTCAGTGTGTGCATCCAAGAACTGAGACTGGTAAAAATCATAATATTTAATTGGCTTTTTATTGTTTTTAGGTTCTTTGCCTTGTTAATATCAGGAGTGCTGCAACGAATTAACCACAAAGGTTTTTCCACCTCATCTTTAAAGATTATTTTCTTAGTATACAGGTTCAACAGCAGAATTACTGGGTCTTAGATCTTGATATAAGTTGTCAAATTACTTTGTGGTGTATAAGACACTCTATTTCACTGAACCTTCCCTTGGACAACTGATACAGCAAGTAATAGAAGTTGGAATGATTTATCTGACATTAGTGAGGAATGAGATTTTTCACATATGTATTTGTTTTTAAAACTAAAGCTTATTAAGTTTAGAAAGCACAACCATATATAAATTGAAATCTTTCCAAAGTACATCACATTCTTTTTAACCTCATCAAACTACAATGCCCTGGGATCTCCTGAGATGATGAATTTATCTTCCTTTGCACTTGATTTCCCAGATAAGTGGGCTTTTCTAACTGCTGGGGTTTTTCTGCCTCTCTAGAACTCAACAGCCAGTTAGTCCTCCCAGTCAGCAGATAAAAACTCTTCCCACACCTGTGGCCTACTATTTGCATAGTCTCTGATCACTGAAGAAAAAGAACAATTGAATATTGCTATTGCAAACAAAAAACCATGCATGTAATATTGTGTATCATTTGTACAGAGTTGAAAGTCAGTCCCTGATGGGGAAGCTGGAGTGTGTTCCACTCTCTGCATTGAAGTAAAGAACTTAGACTTTGTGACGGCTGTATTTTTTGACTCTCTGGATCATTTTATGCACGGTTCATTGGTAGAGGTTTGCAAATCTCAGTGCTGGATGTGTGGAATGTTACAATCGTATACTTCAAGAGAGATTTCTGGGGTGGCCCTTCCTGTAGAAAAGTTTCCTTCTATTCTTCAAGATCTCTTGGGAAATAAATTCCACAATTTTCTTTAATGGCCTACATTTTTAAGAATTTTTCTATTTATGTGTAATCTTAAAGCCCTTTTGTTGAATTTTTAAATCCATTTTTTATGAGCCAGTCCTTAATTGAAAAGCTCCAGCTGATCTTCCTCTTTCGTACATCAATGTTGATGTATATTATTTCTTAAAATAATCCCTCTGAAAAACGGCTTTTGCAAACAGAAGCAATGTGCTCTATTATAAATCATATGTGCAAAAAAAGCTGATGTAAAATCACTCATTCTGAAATGAGACAATCTGATCTTTTATACTAAATAAGAACATGATTGCTAGTCTTTTAAAAATAAGTAGATTTTTATAGCAAAAATGCCTGCATGTTATGAAAAGTAGTTCAATAATTATCTTTGTAAATACTTTCTTCATTCTTTTCTTCTCTTTCTTTCTTTCCTTTCTTCTCTCCTTTCCTTTACCCTTCTTTCCTTCCTTCCTTCCTCCCTCCCTCCCTTCATCCTTCCTTTCTTTTTCCCACTTACCAAGTGAACATGAATACTATTTCAATGTTATTTGCAGAAAACAGAATTCTCTAGTTGAGAGAATGAGCATACAGGAAAACAGATGTGAAAGCAAGTTACATTTTTAATTGTATGAATTTTATCCCAAAGAGAACAATAGTTTTACAAATAAAAGCAAATCCAAATAAATATAAAATATCGGACAATCTAGTGTAAGCCATTCATATATATTCCACATTCCATCCTAGTATTAGAGATATTTAGTTAGCATTTAGGTTCACTTGACTGAAGTGATCATTCATAAATATAGTACTTATGTAAACTTTTACTTTCCATATGTAACCAATTATTTTTAAGTTATGAAAGAGAAAGCAAGGCAAGAGTAAAGGTTTCTGAAACCACAGACAATCTCTTTACTTCCCCTTCTCTGTTATAAAGGGCATTGAAGTGGCATTTTGCTGGCCCAGTTTCCCCCTCCAGCCACACAGAGCAGCAGCACAGTAAGGAGCGGGTGTGGGGAAGGGAAGGTGGGAGAGGCGGACTGTTGGTATTTTACAAGTTCAATGCAGCTCCTCGAGTTTGCCGGTCAGAACCCAGAAACAAAGTCACAATCTTTTGCACTTTAACTCTGACTAACTGTAGCAGGTAGCGTATTTATTTTCTTGTTCAACAATTTCATTTTTAATGGCAACAACTTGATTTTCTAATTGTTTCAGTTGATCAGCTTTTTCTTGTCTACTTAGATTCAAATCTTGGATCTTCTTTTCTAAATCTGAAAGAAGAAAATGAAAGAAATGATATGCTTCCATTTGATCAATTCTTCCTGGATATCCGCATCATACCAAGCACAGGGATTTGTGTGCCTCTTAAAGGTAGAGTTAGTTTTGCATTTTGATTCAATGGATAAAACATGTATTTTCACTGGACTCCTTAAGGTTTTCATGTGTACAGAGAAAATTGATATTTTTGTCTAAAAATTTTTATATCTAAAGGCATTTATCAATGTGAATCTGTTGCTGGTTAGAATTCATTAGAAATGAAAAGACGGGTAACAGCCTTGATTGGATTTGGTGAAGTGCTATATTTCCAAAGATTTGTTCTTATTATTTTAACTTCATTTTTAAACATGTGCTCTTCACTTCAGTGTTTTCCAATCTCTCAGAAAAAAGGAATGACATTTTCATTTCTTCATTCTTCTTCCTTGTTGATATTAAAGTCTCTGAACAGTAAAAGCAAAGTGATGCCTTTCTTGGCTTCACTCTTATCCATCCATCAACCCATAGATCTGTTAATCCATCCATTTAGCCAGCTATCCATGCTTCATTTATTCATTCTTCATTCAACAAATATCTTGGGATCCTAGTAAACCTTAACAAGGAGCCCATAAGTAGTGGATGGAAGAAGTTTGGAGACCTACAGTTAATAGTGTGAGGTGGCCTTTTTAAAACAAACTCAGACCTTAGGTAGAAGTGGAACTTCTAGAAAGAGGAAAGTAAATGTCCACTTCACTTGGTCAGATCACACCTGAGTACTGAGTTGATTTGGAGTAACTGTCTAACGTGTTTGGAGGAAAAAGCCAGATTGCTGAAGAAATTTGAAACTGTCCTATGAACAAATATTGAATTAATTGGTGAGGTTTCACTCAAAGAAAAGATTCAGGGCATGTGCCATAGCTATTTTCAAGTATTTGAAGGGGCAGCTTAGGAAGGAGTGTACACATGTTCTCCGTCATCCTGAGGAAATAGAATGAAAGCCAGCAGGGCAAGCTCCATGAAGGAAGAATTTGTCTGAATGTAAAGAACTTTCTGTAGTCACGATGGTTCAAAGATGAAAGAGCTGCCGTGGAAGGTGGTATGTGTTCTGCTCTAGAAACTTTCCAATAGCATTTGGGATTGAACAGGGGATTCAATACTAGAAATATATTTGGACTAAAAGGAAAAAAGACCCCTGTGTTTCTGCCAGGTAAGTTAATATGACTGATCTGGTTTCTTTTCATTTTCCCCACTGAACCCATTCTCCATCCTGTTCTGTGTCCTGGAAAGCTAAACTTCATGGAGGACACCCCTGGCTGCCTTGACCTCTGGTTTTCCTTCATGCTTGGCCAATGGACATGCTGACACATGACCACAGGGTGGAGAGACCACAGTTCCCATCCCTGTTCAGCACCTGGGTTCTGGCAGTTCTTGCGTCCGAGCTCTAGCTCCTGCAGGGCGGCCTCTTCCCTGACTCAGCATTCACAGGGCTCTGATAACATTCCTGCCTCCCCTGTCCCTTCAGGCCTAGAATGCTAATGGTTTCTGACTGTTGCTAGTCACCTGGTACCCTCCACACCCTCAGCTGGTTCCCCTAATTCTTGTGCATTCTTTGTAGTTCTTCCCATCAAGAAGTAGAATCTACTCCCCTTCTTTCCACCCCTCTGCCCCTGAACCTGGGCTGGTTTTGACCAATAGAAAGTAGAAGAAACAATGTTGCAGAACTTCAAGACCTGGTATCTTCTCTTCTCACTCTTGGAGAACCCTGAAACAACCAGGCTGTAAGGCAGCCTGGGATAACACACCATGGAGAGAGCACACCAGAGACTCAGCCCAGCTCAGCCCCAGCAGACCTGTCAGCTGAGCCATCAGCCAACGAAGCTGCTTGAGTAGCCCAGGTGAGGCCTGAAGAAGAACCACCCAGGCAACCCACAGCAAAATAAGAATGGTTGTTGTTTCAAGCCATTACATTTTGGGGTGGTTTACTATGCAGTGAATAGATAATTGAGACAGGTCCATTTATAAATACATTATCCAGAATTATGTCTGAGTACACTTCTGTCTCTTGCTGTGACCCCAACTGACCCAAAGTTCCATGGGGGGGGCCCTGGCTGCCAATCTAATTTCAAGAACTATAAAAGTTTTAGTCAATGGGGATCAGTGGAAACAATCTGGACTCTGACATAAAGCACAGGACAGAAATACTCTCCCCAAGTTTTTGCTCCTGTAGTAAGAACCAGCATCTGAATTGTCTATGGAATGTAAGGTTAAAAAAAATTCCATCTTTCCTAGTATTTCCTTTTAAAAATTTTAAGGAAAATACTTAAAAATGAAAAAAAAATTACTCACACACCTGCTGCTTTTAAAACAATTATACAAATGTACACAGAAGTGGTTTCCTCTTTGTTCCCCTGCCTCCCCAGAGATAGCTAATGTTAGCAGTTTGGTATGTCTTTTTCCTGACTCTGGCCTGTATTAATGTTGCAATTCATTTTATTCATGTCATAGTGATGATATAAGCGGTTGTAAAGCCAAAGACTCATTTTCTAAAAAAGAAGCATTTATAAGTGAAGAGTTTTGGTTATTTCAATATTTAAGAGTTACTTATATTCCTAATGAATATAATTAAAGTTTTGGGGGACAATAAATACAACCAAGAATAAAACTATACACTCATCATTTGATATTTTTTGATGATTTAGAGGTAGTTAAAAACATGATGATTGCCAAGGAAAATCATGAATATCAATTGTGGGAAAAAATATTCTGATTAGCTTTCTTATTGTGTGTGTTTTCTTATTGTATTATGTTTTCTATACTTTGTTTACATCAAAATGTCCATTTTGATCAAAATCCTTGTCCAGACTGTGATTCCTTCTGGATTGCTATCCAAAGATCTATGCTAGATGACCTGGTGACCTATCATACTGGCCCCAAAAGAGTTATGTACATGAGAGGGAAAATAAGCAGCATCAGTTAGGACAGGGTTTCTCAGTCTTGGCACTGTTGACATCGTGGGCAGGATACCTGTTTGTTGTGGGGAGCTGTCCTGTACACTGTAGGATACTGAGCAACATCCCTGGCCTCTATACTATGTGCCAGTTGTACCCCCAGGGTGACAAGCAAAACTGTATCTTTAGACATATTACCCACAGTTGAGAACACAGAATTAGGAAAAAGGGCATTTCAGGGTGACTAAAGGAAATCTCAGTTTGTTTTGACTAATGCTGGACAGATGCTCATTAACATCTTTCTAGGCAAATCCATGCAAGTGTTAATTTGCAGTCCCCAAAACACAAGACCAATTCCTACTTCTTTCTCCTCAGTGGACTCTTATGTGGTTAAGCTGTGTTAATGATAAATTGAAATTGGTATAAATTCTACCAGGAAGGGAGAGTAGTATGAGGTTATTATCAAACTGGTGGGGTGAGTAAAGGAATAGATACCTGTTATTCTTCTTATCTTGTCCTCTGTATCTCCAGCCAATTTTTCTGCGGCATCTTTTAGCTGTTTAACTCTTCCTAATGTTTCCTTTGTCAGTCCTGTAGTGCTTGTTTTATGTTGAAGAATAGCATGTTGTTTTTTCAGCTCAACAAACTCCTGTAATAGAGCAACACTCCCATGACCAGAAAATATTTATAAAGCATGTACATATGCATGATGATTTTTCTAATAGCATTCATAAAAGGAAGACAGAGGAAATCGTAATCTAGTCAATATGCTTGAGTCATTTTGATATTTCCAACAGGGCTTTTATTTGCATGCATATTTTTTTCAGGTTGAAAGAAAATATCTCAGCTTCAATTAAAAATAAAACTTCTTTGTTATAAAGTATCAATCATTGCACATCAAAGTAACCATTTGTGAGGCATCAATTGCTTGTTTTGCACTATGTTATGATGGGAGATACAGAAGACAGAAATGACCTAATCTATCCTTGACAAGTCTCTGGTTCACTTGGGTCAATCAGTTGTACATTGAAATGAAGGACAGAGTGAGTGATGATGATACAGAAGCAGCAAGAATACCTTATTTGGTTGGGAAAAAAGGCAGAAATGAGATAGAAAGGGGGTGTGAAGGGAAGTAGATCTCCTTTGGAAATACAATAGAAATCTTTGGGTTAGCCTGTGTGCTTGACAAGCTGGAAGGTTAAGTATATGGATAAAGGCCAGAGCTGGAAACGAAATATGGAGATGGGAAGAGAGTGAGTAGGAAGTACCTTTCTCAATCTCTGTTCCATAGAAAATGTTCTTAACTCCTAAGTCGGTGGAAATATACTCAGTACATTAGGAATTAAAGCAAGGGAATAGACCAATTGTAAAAACACTAACATTTTTCTTTTGTTCAAGCTACTATGAGACCAACCAAAGACTTCCTGTTAAGAAGATGAGTTGATAGGTTCTTTCAGCAACCTAAATTAATGGGCCACTTTCCACAACTGTTTAATTAACTCACTCTGATTTTGGTAACTTGATCTATTCTCTTTGGCAGGTGACTTTCATGTATTTTTTTTTGAGACAGAGTCTCACTCTGTTGCCCCGGCTAGAGTGCCGTGGCGTCAGCCTAGCTCACAGCAACCTCAAACTGCTGGGCTCAAGCGATCCTTCTGCCTCAGCCTCCCGAGTAGCTGGGACTACAGGCATGCGCCACCATGCCTGGCTAATTTTTTCTATATATTTTAGTTGGCCAATTAACTTCTTTCTATTTTTAGTAGAGACGGGGTCTCACTCTTGCTCAGGCTGGTTTCGAACTCCTGACCTTGAGTGATCCTCCCGCCTCGGCCTCCCAGAGTGCTAGGATTACAGGCGTGAGCCACCACGCCTGGCCCATTTATTGTTTTCTTTATATATTATGTGACTGAATTAGAGTAAAGGGCAAATACATACAATATAGGCAAACAACGGACATTGGGAAAGTTTGGAAGTTGAGGGCAAATTTGATTTATGGGCTATTTGACCAGGACACCACTAAGAATGTTAGGATGGACAGATGGGGGA
>CAUYPO010002352.1:0-16701 GCA_963574435.1 Cheirogaleus major | reverse complement strand
TATGGATTGACAGTGACACAATTTTTATGACATGGTTTCTTGGGAACTCAAGAATACCTACTAGTGGGAATGTAATTTTTATACGCCTTATGAAGAGCAATTTGATATTAGCAAACAAAATTACAATGTAAAAGTTCTGTGGTCCCATAATTCTGTAACACTTAAGTAGTAATAGCCTACTGTTGAACAGAAGCCTTACTAATAACATAAATAGTCAATCAGCACAAATTTTGTACGTTATATCAGCAGCTCTCAACATTTTTGGCACCATGGATGAGTTTCACTGAAGATAATTTTTCCTTGGAAAGGCCAGGGCTGGGGAAACTTAGGAGGTGATGCAAGCGCTGGGGAGTGGCTGTAAATACAGATGAGTCTTTGCTTACTCGTCCGTTGCTCAACTCCTGCTATGCAGCCCTGGTTCCTAAGTTTCATGGAAGACAGTTTTTCTCCAGCCATGGTGGGGCCGGGTAGGCAGACAGTGATTCACAGCCTGGTTCCTCACAGGCCACGGATGGTACTGGGCTGTAGCCTGGGGCTTGGGAACGCCATTGTTATTTGTATTATATTCTGTATTCTTAAAACAATAATGTAAACTAATGAAAAGAAAATGTTATTAAGAAAATCATAAAGAAGAGAAAATGTACTTACTATTGATTAAGTGGAAGTGGATCATCATAAAGGTCTTCATCCTCATCGTGTTCACATTGAGTAGGCTGAGGAGGAGGAGGAGGAGGAAGAGGAGGGTTGCTCTTGCTGTCTCAGGGGTGGCAGCGGCAGCAGATGTAGAAGAGGTGGTAGGAGTAATAGTTGAACTGAGTGGACTAGGGAGAATTTTCACTGAATAGCCATATATGTATATGTATCTGTTTCATGCTTTAACTACTCAAAAACTAAGTAACATTCTATCAGGGGTAATTGATTGCAATGAGCAGGATTAAAAAAAATGCTGGCATAAATATTATAACTTAAGAATTAGTAACTGAATAAGAGACAAAATAAATTCCCAAAACACTTCACTATTCTTACAATATTTTGTTCAAAAAATAGATGGGAATAATGAAAAAAAAATAATGGCTTTAAACAGTCACTGTCTAATGAAGTATGTTTAACTATGAGCTGCTTAATCTCCATCACTTTGATTTTACTTGTAAACCCACTTAAATAAATATTATACTTGAACTTAGATGAGGGAAAAAAAATACCTATCTATCTGAATAAATTATAATTGACTCTTGGACAACATGGGTTTGAACTGGGTGGATCCACTTATCTGTAGAAGAGACAGCAAGACCAACTCCTCCTTTTCCTTCTCCTCAGCCTGCTCAATGTGAAGACAACAGGATAAAGATCTTTATGATGATTCACTTTCAATCAATGAATGGTAAATATATTTTCTATTCCTTATGATATTCTTAATAATAATTTCTTTAGCTTACTTTATTGCTAAGAATACAGAATATAATATGTATTATGTATTAATCAACTGTTCATGGTATTGGAAAGACTTGTGGTCAATAATAGGCTATTAGTAAAGTTTTGGGTGTAGTCAAAAGTTATATGAAAATTTTTAACTGCACAGGGATTGGCAGCTGTAACCCCCATGTTGTTCAAGGATCAATTGTATTCTTTCATTCCTTGTTACTGCAGCAAAGTGTTCAATTTATACTGCTAGGAGTTATTAGAAATTTCTTCATTTGACTTATCATGCACAATTGACCAGTAGACAAATACTCATTATAAAAATCTTCTCCACAGTGTATGTGTATGTGCATATATTTAATTTTTTTATTACTAAGTATACTTAAAAACCCTTCCTTGTTCTTCCCAAACTGTTCATTCATTAGTTTAGTATGTATTAGGTATATTCCATTGTAAAGTTTGCCACAAACATCTCTCTCCCTTGATGTTTGTGAGCTTATTCTGGAAAAGGACCATGACTTCTTAATCACTATGATGTTGGCATATAGCAGAGTGAGTGGCAACAATAGTTTGCTGAAAAAATGCATTGATATAAGATCTATCTCATAAAAATGCAAATGACTACAAGATGGATATTAAGAATAAATCATATTGGACATTCTGATTGTGATTCTCCTCTTTCTGCTTATCTGTTTTTTTTTTTTTTTGGCTTCAGAATAATTCTTACTTTTCTAACAGTGTCATAGAAATTACAAAGGTTCTAGTTGAACATGCTTATCTCATATCTATTATCCAACAGCAGGAGGCCTTGAAGCTATGTATTTTCAATTACTTTATAATTACATACATTTCATGATTGAATTCAAACTGAGAAACATGTTTCTCTCTGGGTACAAAAAGCCTTATCATTGCCAAGATGCAGCCACTTCTGACAATTAAAGCTCGTTACATCAAGAACTGTCTTTTATTTTCACTTAAAGGTGCTAAGAGGAGCAAAACACTAATTTGGGTGTTTTTGTTCTTTTTTTCATTACATTTATGGATTTGTTGAGATGGAAGTTAGAAACAGAGGTAAACAATAACCTCCTAACGGAGAAACAGGGGAAAAACTCAGACTATGGAAACATTAATACATTGTTTTAGGGCAAACAGAGCACCTCACCCTTACACTCAGTTTTAGCCCTTAGGGATCTAGATAAATGCGATTAAGAATACCCAGTTGTCATACTGCTTCTGCTAATCCTGTGACTGTGACAACTCCGAGAGACAACCCTGATCCAGATAAACAGGGTAAAACACTAACTACACCTACATTACAAAACATTTCCTATTCTGTCTTGCTCGAAGACTTCAATCTCTGCTCTTTTCCCTAAGCAATTTTAGCATAACTTTTATTAAAATTCCAATAGGCTGTATCAAACTATTTGATAATTTTAATAATACAAATTTTCTAGATTTTTAAAAATTCAGATATTATAGCATATCAGTTCTTTCTTACTGTTTTTCTTTAAAATTTTAAAATAGTCTTTTAAAAATAAAGTACTTATAATAGACATTTAATATTTTTTAAAAAAGTATTTACTATGTATCTGGCAATGTACTTTAAAATGTATGGAAATTATCTAATTTAATTCTTACAAAATACCGTGATATAGTTGTTGTTATTATTCTATTTTACAGATAAGGACATCAGGCTCTGATGCATTACCTTCCATTCTCACTTGAACCAATTCCATTCCAACACCTCAAAAAGGAAACTATCTTTGCCAATCTTACAAATAACCTTCACTTGGAAAATCTAATGTAAACTTTTAATTTACTTCCTGTTTCATCTTCCTGCAGCACTGATCACACAATCTATCCAAAAACTGTTCCTTTATTTCAGGAACTGCACACCGTCTGGTTTCTCTTTGTCTCGTTTGCAGCTCTTTTTTCCTTTCTTCAGAAACTCATCATCCTAGCTCCAGCCATTTATCTTTGAAATACTCCACAGTTTAGTTTGGGGCTATTTTGCTCTTTATCGATATTCACTCTCCTGGTTTCTAAAGCCTGTCTTATAGCTTTAAATATCATTTAGATGCTGAGGATTTCAAAAATATATCTTCAGTTCAGACATTTATCTTAAAATCCAGAATTATGTTTGTTTAACTAGTAATTCAATCTTTTTACTGTAATATTCAATAGATAATCTCAAATTAATATGCCACAACTTGAATTCATTCTAACCTTTCATGCTTCGATCACACCGTTCAAGTCTTTTATTGCAGTGTTACATTTTTTTATAAAAATAAACGTATAAACATATTTGCAAAGAACCTCTATCCTTCTATTGGCAGAGTCCAAAATACTTGAATTTTCCTCAACTCTTCTATTTCTCTTATACCAGCTATTGAATCCAATGAGGAAACAGGAACAGGAAACAGGAAACAGGAAATCCAATGAGCACTATCTATAAAATATATCCACAGAGAGACCACTACTACTTCTTTCCTGTATATTTTCAATAGCCTTCTATTAGTTTCCCTGCTTCTTACTTTGCTAACTCCAAATTCAATCCAGGAACCACTGTCATCTTTTTCAAACAGAAGTGAGAATGCATGACTCTTCAGTTCTGTGGTTTCTTATCTCACTCAGAAAACATCTGCACTATTATTTTTGGACACAGATAGCACAGTCTCAATGAATAAAGATTTATATTTTATTTTATAGATTCAAATATCTTATCAACTCTTTCCTTGAAATACCTATTTCTAGTCATCAGGAACCTCAGATTACTTCAGAATTTTCAGCAGAATCAGAAACACACTAAATACCATAATAAACAAAATTTGAAATACAAAAAAGCTTCTGATGAATCTTGCCATTTTCATGAAATCCACCTGGAATCATATTCTCGTAGTATTGGGACTCCCTCATTCTCCTTTCATCTGGGAACTGTGCTCCTGGTCTTACATTTCACCCATCCCACCTCCTCCAAAAAAAATATTCCCTTCATGGAGACTTGTGATAAGAATCATATTGGGATGTATAAAGTCTTGAGATTCAACATTTCCATATATATAAACATATATATGAGATTGAGATTCTACATTTCCATATATGTGGAAACGTGTGTATAAATATATATACACAGACACACGCACACACACACACACATATATATATATATATATATATGTTTAACATCAGCAAGAAAAAACAAGGATACTTTAGAGCCCTTATGCATCATAACTCATTTAGGAAAAGAAGGAATACCTTTGAAGCTACTCAAGCTACATTACCAAAAAGCTATCATTTTCAATGACAAGTTTATTTCCTCAGGCAAATTACTAAATAACCATGCCACTTTGTTTCCTCATCTGTCACATGAGTAGGACCTTCACTATTACATGAATTAATAGATGGAATGTCTTAGTATTTATAGATCTAGAGTTTAAGCGTTCTAATAAGTTTTAAGGAGAAAAAAGAAGAGAAAAATAACAAAAAGAAAGTCTTGCATTTTATGACCCACTAGACATCAGTTGTTTTTAAAATGTAATTTATATATGCAGTTATAGGTGGGCATACTAAAAATTAAAGAGTTTTGAGATTTTAGAAAGGATACCTTGTTTTCCTTATTCAGAGAATTGAAATACATTTTAATCTGTGAGCAGGCATCCGTGGCCTTATTTAGTAACACTGTCAAGAAACTTGTTTTTGGTCATTAAAAAGGCAAATGGAAAAAAAAAGAAATGTAAAAAAGGCAAGAGTAATTGTTTATCACCAAGAAGCAGTTTAAAAAAGTATTTCACTTGACTATCAACATTTAAAGATTAATTTTGAAAGGGTACATCTCTGATAAACATAATACAAAAAAGCTTGATAATTAACACAAATACTATACAGTTCTAAATTAAAAATTTTTTTCTCAGATCAGGTTCTTGCAAGTACTGATAAATTAGTGTTTATTCAAGATTTAATGACACTAAATGCCACTGTCAATTTGGATTCTTTAGCTAGAAAAGGCAAATCTGATTTACATTAACCTGAACACCTTAATAACTAATTAAAATCTCAGCCTTCTGGCTAAGTTCTTAGATATTTATTCTGTTTAACTCAGCAAGAAAATATTATTAGTCACTTTCTTCTGAGAGAGATGGCCCCAATTTATGGGTACTATTAGGCATTTTAGAATCTGTAACCTAATCAGTCTTAACAAAAGATTTTGTGCTCAGCATGGCTCAAACATTTTGCTCAATAACTTATTGAAAAATAAAGCCTGCCATTGAATATCTGCCCTAGTTTACTGCAGTGATTTTGTATTACACATATTTGTCCAGTTCATATGTCTCATTGAAAAAATGTAAAAAATAAAGAATCCATATAGATTATTACAGGACTCCCCCAAATTTGTTCACATTTATTAGATCCTAAAACTAAATAAATAGGATATAGGCTAGTGTTTTTCTAAATTGAAATGGATTAATAGAATATATGAAGTGAAATCATTTCATCATATTTATTATTCTTATGAGACACTGGTAATTGAGTATATGACTAAGAACATGAAGGCTCTCTAAAAGACATTGCCCAAGTGTACGATATAATTTTCTTTAATTTTGATCTGAAAGATTGTCAATAGAAAGATGGAAATTCTGTCAACCAAAATGATTGAATTTCTACTGGATCTGGGAAATATATAGCACCAGTGATATTACAGCACTTAATTATTATTATTATTATTATTTATGCCCCTCTTAGTATTTGCAAAAGTAGTTGAACTTGGTGCCACTCGTTGAGAAAGAAAATACCAGAAATTAATCACAACTGTTAGAGGACTATAAATTTAGCTTTGGTTGTGTGTTGTATGAAATCTTTTGGTATAAACAAGAATGAAGTAAACTTCAGAAATGCGTGGATATAAAGTTCACTAGATATCTATCTGGCTTCGAGAATGATACTAGAGATTCATCTGTATATAAGTGGTAATTGAATCTTTAGGCATAGAGGAGTTCTCTTGGGAGGGAAAATAACTTAAGAAGTGTAAGTATTACAGTTCCTAGAGCATAAGGAAAGAGAAAATATATGGAGAAGAGAAGTAGAAAAAATAGATTATGTTTGAAATACAAAAGTCAGGAGAAGAAAAAGTTTAAAGAAGGAGGGTTATTAGTAGTTATCTGTGTTAAAGGTTTATGAGAAGTCTAGTAAAAATAACTGGTATTTGTTGTTGGTGGTAGTGATATAAGATATGGTTTTGATAGAGTGCTCTTAGAAAGAGTCATTTCAGCATAGTGAAGTCAAAGCCAGAAGGGACTAGAAGGAATGAGAAGTGAGAAAATAAGCACAGTAGGGTAAAAGAACACTTTCAAGAAGATTAATAAGAAATGGATGCAAAATATAATGTGGTAATATATGGAGCAATAATTAGAAATGAGAAATAGGCCCCCAGAAATTTCTTTCTTTTTATTAGATGAAACTCTGCTTTTTAAATATGATGGTCATTTTTCAGTTGAATTGAAAAAGTTAGATTGACATAAAAGAGAGACATTGTGTTTACAATGTAAAGTTCTTGTACTTAGAATGTTTTGGACATCACTGTACAGATAAAATAATTTGTTTTGAAAGCACAGAAGATACATATGCTTTTAGTAACAAAGGTGAGGATAGTTTTATAAACCTTTGATGTTAAGTATAGCATTTGGGATGTAATATCATTAAAAGATTAAATTACTTGCTTTTTCTGAAATATCTGTTGAGAATAATTATGTGTTTGATGGTGATGGTGAAAAGGAGGAATTCTGATAGTATTTGAGGAAAGTAGAGAAAAATTAATATTATTAATGTGAGGAGTAGGAGAATAGATCAAAGATAAATGGTGAGATTGTTGGGTAGTTCTGTGGATGATCTGTTTGAGATTGGTCATCAATCAGTTCAATCAGATGCAATATGTGAAATGACACCATGGAGTCAGAAGCACATTGAATGAATAAAGCAGTGTAAAGGATATAGAGAGCAATGTTTAGGGACACAGATGAGTTATTTTTCCTAGGATCATAATTGTTTAGAACTGAGAACTTTTTTCCTAACATAAAAGTTTGATATTATATAATAATATATGTCTGTGTCCAAATTGTGTTTTAATTAACATGAGCATGTAACAGCATTTATTGTTGAGTAAAGTAATATTACTATAATTATATATACTTTAATATTTTTCTTTAGTTTTTTTCTAGAGTTGATATTTGCCTCATATTTTCACTGGTTTTGGTGTATTCAGAGCTATGGCTAATTTTTCTATTCCTTTAGTATATCTGTATAGCTCCACTTGATCTTGTCTTCTAAATGGCTATAATTTTTATCTTTTTATATGATACAGCCTTCAGGGAGCCTTTTCTTACCTTCATTTAATCAGGACTCCTTAGTTTCCATAAGTTTTGATACATTTGTTACTCCTAGATTCTACATTGCCTGCCTCTTTTGTTGGGTCTCTACTTTGTGGCTTCTATGTCTTCCTTTTTGCTTACTCACCTATTTTGCTGGGATCTGTTTTCAAGTAACTTCATCAGAAAGGACACATACAAGAATAATATGTCAGATCTACGAATTTGAAGTTATCAACCAGATTTCCAGTTGACTCAGGAGATTTGTTGAAGGTGTTCTTCAACACAGAAGGGCATTTCTTTGATGTGTGTGTGTGTATGAATGATACTGTCTTAGTCCATGTGTATTGCTGAGGCTGGGTAGCTTACAAAGAAAAGAGATTGAGTTGGTTCACAGTTCTGCAGGCTGCATAAGAAGCATGGGGTCAGCATCTGCTTCTGGTGAGGGCCTCAGGCTGTTTCTACTCATGGCAGAAGTCAAAGGGGAGCTGGAGAGTGCAAAGATTACAAGGTGAGAAGAAGAAAGTGAAAGAGATGGAAGAAAGGTGTCAGGCTCTTTTTAACAACCAGCTGTCGTGGGAATTCATAGAACAAGAGCTCACTCATTACTGAGTATGGCAATGAGCAGTTCATGTGGGATCCACTGCTATGACCCAAACCTCCCATTTGACCCTGCTTCATTGAGGATCAAATTTCAGCATGAGGTTTGGAGGGGTCAACTATTAAAACTATAACAAATACTTAAGTTTTGACCTTTTGTAAATGAAGATTGTGCTTTCTGTTCTCTATTGTCATTCAAATATATAAATAGAATTTTCTTATTGATGTGAATGGGAATTAGAAATGTAAATAAATAGCTTAAGTAAATGCCATTAAAACAATTTTTAAGCATAATCATCCCCCAAATCGAGGGGGGAGGGGGGCATGGGCAATATACATAACCGTAATATTTCTACCCCCATAATATGCTAAAATAAATAAATAAATAAATAAATAAATAAATAAAAACAATTTTTATGTGCATATGCCATGAGACTGCAATGTATAGTCTCATATTGTTAATCATTGTCATTCGCAGATGTTGAAGCTTTAAGAGTTCCTCAATCTATTTATCTTTAATTTTTACATTAAAATAACAATTTGTTTTAAATGTTTATTACGATAAAACAATAAAAATATAAATTAATGGATAAATAAGAAAAATAAGACCGATGTTGTTAAGAGACTAATACATTTATAAAATTAGAGTGGGAGAGCAAATACTAAAATGAACAATATAAAGACATATTACTATATTGGGATAACTGAATTTTATTTTGAAACAAATGTACTGGTTTCTAAAATAAAATACAAATTAAAATGTACTTTTGATATGGAGAAATTTTTTCAATATTAAATCTACATTGAGAATAGTAACCTTGTTTACTTTTATGGAACAATGTTAGATTTCTCAAATAATCATCCTAAAGATACTGAAAATAAGGAATTTTTTTGGCTATTAATTTCCCTAAGGTTAAATTCTTGGGTTTTCTTTCATTATTAAAAAAGTTAATCTATTCTGCATTTATATTTAGATGAATAATTTGAAAATGAAGTTAAAGTTTTTCTACCCTAGGCTCATGAAAAGCAGTGAAAGGTCTGGCTGTTTTATAAAGAAAATATTTAAGAATTAAGAAGCTGCAGGCCAGTTGAAATGCTTCATTTAAATATTTTTTTCTTTTTTTTCATTTCAGAGTATTACAGGGATACAAATGTTCCAAGTTCACTCTGCCAGAATGTGCAAGTTGAGAGATGCACTGATCTGGTCTGTCTGATATCATCTCCAAATGGGAATATTTAAAGTTCCAAACCAAAAAAAGACATACTTGAATTTTCAAGATGCCTATCATGTTGCTTCTTCAAATAAAGACTCTCTGGTTACTATCTTTTCACCCATCTGGGTTACCTGTTCCCTTTACCCTCTACAAACCTTCATCATAACACATAGTATAATGTATGCAATTTGCAATGATATGCTGCTGGTAAATCAGCTCTCCAATGGGGAGAAAACACTCTTTTGTAATGTTTTCTAATGTCCATGAGATAATACTCCCAAGGCTGATTTGCAGCTATTATCGTGATGTCTTGGGACAAAGAGTTCAGAAGAATGAACATGATGAGTTGAATCTAGCTGGTAGTAGCTAGCTCTAGCACAAAAGTGTAGGTTTCTTAATTTCCACCAATGGACTGATATGACTTTATTCTCCAGGGTGTTAGTACTTTATTCAGTCCATAGTAGATATGTGTTAATTGGGTGAGACTGTGAAGTAGGTACATTTTGGTGCATATTTCTCAGATTACAATCAAGAAGAAATAGGAAGGCATGTGAAAAGTCTTAGCCTTTAAAGTTCAGTTTTGTGTGGATGTGGTAAGCTTAATTCAAAAGATTCTCCAATATACCTGACTCACAGTTATTCATTGAAATACTACTCTAGGCTCTGCTGTGAAGATACTTTGAAGATGAAAAGATGAATTAATGTCTCTAATTAGACAGCATTAAAGTAGGGAAATTATGCTGGATTATCCAGGTAGTAGATCCAAAAAAAAAAAAACAAATCAAAGGAGCCTATAAAACAGAAAAAAAAAAGAGTCATTCAGAAAGATAAAAAGTATAGGTAGGCATTGAGTAACAATTGATAGTCTTGGATATGAGCTACCCAGAGGATGCAAACATCCTCTAGAAGTTAAGGATGATTCCCTTCCGAAGGTCAGCAGGGAAATGGAGACCTCAGTGCTAAAACTGCATGAAACTGAATTCAGCCAACTACCTGAATGAGAATGGAAATAAATTCTCACTAGGGTCCCCAGATAAGAGCCCAGGGTGACTGTCACCAGACTGGTAACCCACAAAACCATGGGCCAATAAATAGATGTTTTTTTTAAGCTGCTAAATTTGTGGTATATCTGTTGCAGCAGTTATAGAAAAGCGATATAGTGGGTGTGGAGAGACAAAGCTTAGTGTAATGCCTTTGAAAGTTGTTTAGAGAAGAGATAAAGTGAAAAATATATACTTGGATTTTGCTGAGAATGGCAGTCCAAGCCCTCAGCAGCAAAAGGAGTGACTGCACATAAAACCAAATTTTCTCTTACCCTGTGAGGTAGCAATCATGAATCATTTATGGATAGGGTGAAGATGAATGGTCTGGATCCTATAAAAGCAATAAAGTCTTTGCTTTTACCAAGTAGTATATTACACTTCTTCACCAACTCATTTTATTTATTTTAAAAAAATGATTAAACTCAGAGTTCAGTCTTCATTTGGAAATTAATCTACTCTAGCTGGCTTATTTAAGGAATGACTATTAGTTTGTATCAGTCACTGTTCATAGAGTGAAACTAAATAAGTAAAGAAGAATGTAACACTATAACAAACGTGCACAATATAATGAAGGAAACTCAAGATAATCATCTTAAAATATAGGATGGGGAAAGTGTGCTCATCTTTTAGTCGGATATTTTAAAATATTATGCTTAATTATATTTTAAAATACAATGTGGATCTTGTGTTTTGATGTAGATAGATAGAACAATAGGGATATAAAGACATACATATTTCAAATTTTTGAAAGATAATGAAAAGATTTTATATTCCTTAGATATATCATCTACCGCATATCTATAATTATGTTGTGGTGAATAAAACTTTTATATTTCAATTAGGATTGTTAAAATGGAAATATAACCAGGAAGGATTTCACAATAAAGTATAAGCCATTTTTTTATCAAAAAGAAAATTCATGAAGGGGATTTGAGTTGGACTATCATAAACCAGGATATCAGATATTTCCATTAAGTAATATTCTAGCATCTTGGAATGTTTATCTATAAATATATAACGAATGGTGGATTAACAAGTTATTACTAGAATTTCTGCACATGCTGGCTACTGAAGAGATTAAAAAGAAGCATTAGATTTAGTTCCTATTCTCAATAATGTTACAATTTAATTAGAGAGGGCTGACTAATGCACATGAGGTAATTAGAAAGTAATGAAAAATAGTATGAATTTATGTGATAAATGTGGAACCAACTTTTAGTCCAAGAACATTACTTTATCTTAAACTGCTACTATAACACTCTGCAGAAACCAAACTAAACCAAAAAGAGAAAAACAAACAAACAACAACAACAAAAACAGAAAATCAGAAAGTGACCAAAAGGGAAGGGATATATGTAACAACTATATTGTTAGATATAAATGAGTCTGTATCTTAGCTTCTTCATACTGTTTTTAAGAATCCGAGTCCCTTCCATTAAAACTGATATCGAAGTAATTATTATTTTTCTTCTTTGTACCATCTTGTCTTGATTGCTCATATGGATTTTTAGTCTTCTGTTTATATTACATTTTATTCTCTCTGAGGGAAAAAATAGGTTTCATTACTGAAAAGAAATTGTGTAATTAGTAGTTTCTCACAATACTGTGCAACATTGTTCCTGTATTTTTAACCAGTTAATCAGCTCCTACTCAAAGAGAGAAGCTTTCTTTATTTACATACAATTAAATCAAGTAGAATTATAATATGACTCTGGAAAGGAATCCACACTGACTTTCAGTTTTGAGGAAATGTAAAGCATGCTCTGATGCTTATTATAATGAATAGAAGATATAGGCAATAGTTTTTCTTTAATTTTTGCTTCATAATACCTTGAGAGACTGATAGGAAACATAACATTAATTTCGATGTCTCAAGGATAAAAACTATAATGATATTTAATATTCTTAATTTTTTTTTAAATCTAACAACTGCCGTATTCACTTTCTAGTTTTACTTCTATGCACCTTTTTTTCTTTTGATTTATGCAAGGAATAAACCCATCAAGACAAGAGACAGTCATGTCCCTATTTTGGTCTGGCTACATCTTAATTATTCACTAATTTCCAGTTTACCATAAAATCTGTAGATTATAATATGGCTTCTCATTTGGCTTTCTCTCTAGGGAGAAAATATGCTGACCAAAGGAAGTGTGTATTCCATCTAATTGCAGTTGTATTTCTTATCAAAACTCCTCTAATTGACTTCCTGGCATGTAAGTCATTCTATCTTGAATTGGATTTATACAAGATACTATTGTCAAGTTTATTCAATCTTGGGAATTAGAATAATCATTTGGTTCTGCAAATGTAAGAAACAAATATTTGAATATAAATAAACCCAAGGGTTTGATTCCACTCTTCAAAAATGGACAAATGACCCTCTTCTAATGGCACTCTTTTCCTTGAAGTCACATTTTAAACCAAAATAAAAACTTTTGTTTTATTCCATAAACCTGCACCTCCTTAGTCTTTGTTTCAGGAAAATTACCACCATTTTGCTTAGATTCTTAAGTAGTAACAATGGGTAACTTGATTCTTATTATTTAAAATTATATCCAATTTATTGGTTAGTTAAGTCAATAATAAAACTATAATTTACCATTCATTTGTCCTTTTCTGTTTGTCTCTTCTGCCATTGTGTTAATTGTGGCCAGAGGAATCTCTCCATTAGAGACTATATCAACATCTTAAATGGAGTTAAACTTCTATTTTTGTATATACTCATTTTCATTTTCTATGCAATTCTAAAATATTCTTTTAAAAATATAAGACTTAAAATGATATATTCCTAATTAGATATATTCAATGGCATCACATTGAATTTGAATAAAACTCATGCTGCTTAGCATACCTGTTTCAATTTCTTAGGGTTGCTATAACAAAATACCATGGACTGAGTGACTTATAAACAATGTAAATTTATTTCTAAAAATTCTGAAAGATGGAAAATCCAAGATCAAGGTGCTGGCAGATTCTGTATTTGGTGAGGGCTTACTTTCTGGTTTATACTTGGTGGTGTTTTTTTGTTGTTGTTGTTGTTTTGCTGTGTCTTTACATGGAGCTAGGGGTGAGGGATCTTTTTGGAATCTCTTTTATAAGGGTACTAAGCTCATTAATAAGGTTTCCATTTTCAAAATCTAATAACCTTCCAAAGCCCCTACCTTCTAATACCTTGGGTGTTAGAATTTAAACACTTGAATTTGGGGGGGAGGAGTGCAAATATTCAGATCATAGCAACACTCCTTCTTGCTTAATTTGCTTTGGTTTTACCAGACGTTTCATTCCTCAAATTGCCAAATATTTTCATATCTCAAAGTTTTTATAACATTTGATATGTCTAGAACATTCCACCATAATATTTAACTCTTCAGATGCATAAAATATAATCTATGTTCTCAGATTGCCTACCATCTAGTAGACATCAGAAACACTCATTAATTGAATGATACAATGGCAAAGATAAAATCAGAGGTGTGAAAAGTCGGCTACTGAAATGCAGTTTGTATATCTAAAACAGCTGGAATGATGATCTTAAGTAATCACAATTATATTAGTATAAATAATTGAGGTATTTTGGGAATTAATAGTATATCAAACTGTGTGAAAGATATATCACTCTCTCCAACGTACACCCGTGAGCAGCCAGTGCCAGTCCAGAGTTGGTTGAAAGACCCAGGTAAGAATTTGTTAGGTAGTATTAAAATTAGGAACAGGATATCCTTGCTTATGAAAATGTTGAGAGGCAAAGATATAAGCTAAGCAGGACTCTGTAGAGAAAATTTTGAAATTCATATGATATTGAACCTGAGATGAGAACTGATGTTATCATAAGAAAGTCCAATTCAGAGGTAGTTGACTATATTGAAAATGGTCAAGATCTTTGAAAATGACCTCAATAGCTTTCTTATATTTTCAAAGTGAAATAACAAGTGTTATGTTTCTGGCCAACTAGAACGTTAGAAGGTAGAAGAAGTTAGGTATTGTTTACATCCAATGATAAAGAAGAAAATGTGTCTACCATAGGAGTAGTCACATTCTCATTTTAACAATGAAAACAAGCTTGTCAAAATCAGAATAATATATGATAAAAATAAAGATAAGACACAGATCAGGTGCAGATAATCACAAAATGAATTTTAGATTGAAAAAATATTTCCAACTGAACAAAAAAAAGAACAGAACAAGAAAATATGACAATATATATGCATGTATATGGGAGAAGTTACTGCCATAATCATTACCTATAACTTAAATTGTAGGAGTAGACAAGATTTCACACAATGTTTAAAGTGAAGATAAGTGAACAAGTAGAACTTGTAGAACAAGTAGAACTTAGGCTATGCCTAATTTATATACTAAATAGAAAAAGATGAGCTACCTGACCAAAAAAAAAAAAAAAAGACCAATATGATGTCACCAGAGAGTGGCAAGAGATAGAGTGATGCATTGGGAGTAAAGGCAGAGGTCATTTAAAAAATGGAGATATTGGCTAATTATTAAGGCAAAATATCAAAGACATTTTTTAATGAAAATTCTAAAGTAATCATTGATTTGGGATATGGAGAGTCCTTGGTGATATCATCAAAAGGCATTTCAAATAAATGTAAGAACAATTTGCTAGCATCGATGGCAATTTTTGCTTAGCTGATAATTCAGTCTTTAGCAGTAAGATTGCTGAAGTTGGCATCAGAACATTACTTTTAACATGAGTTAACAAATACACATTTCAATAAAAATGATCTTTTCATTGACTCTCAATTTATTTTCTTATTATTTCTGATATTTATATTTTACATAATAAACTCCTCAAATTTACCCTCTTCTCTCATTTATTTTTTTTGCCTCTGCATTTTTCCATTCTCCTATTCCATTTTCTTTGCTTCTGCCTCTACCTGTATGATAAACAAAAACTTTGTGCAAAAAAAGTCATCTTTAATTGAAGTAATTATTTCATTATCTTGTCTAAAAGTAATGTTCATGTCTTAAATGAAAGTGTCCACTTTTTTAAAAAAAGGATGATGTATTTTAAAACTAAATAATTTAAATGCAGTTAATGAGACAAAAATAAGAAGAAACAAAACAGAAGGTTAATACAGAAGTGCCTGAAGCCTTAAAGAACACTCTATCAAATATTATTTTTATGACAGAAATCTGGATTACAGGGGTTATAATTAAAATGAAATGCCTGAGCTCAGTGGTGATAGGATGAGAAAAGTGTGGCTGGGGCCTGGTGGTGCCAGGTGACAAAGCTCACAGGATTCACAGTGTTTAGAGCAAAGGTGCTGGGGACAGTGAGCCCATCAGCAGTACCGATGTGTACATTTTAGTAGTAACTCTCAGGACTTAAAAAATTTACTCTATTTCAACCATTTATTCTTTTTTTAAGTAAGAATTCTCACTTAACTACTGGATTTTGAAAGAGACTGGTTATTATCCACTAGATACTAGGTAACCACAAGTAACCCACTAATGACTATGTGTTATTTAATCTACTTAGTCATGAATTTGGGCATTCTCAGTAGCTTTCCATCATTAAGAAGTGTTGTATATGAAATAGACTACCACCCTGTCCAGTGTCTTGAGTAATTTTTATGCCTGATTTGAGGACATTATGTGTATTATTCCAATTAACCCTCAATATACTCTATAAGATAGATGTTAACTTTCTTTCTTTCTTTCTTTCTTTCTTTCTTTCTTTCTTTCTTTCTTTCTTTCTTTCTTTCTTTCTTTCTTTCTTTCTTTCTTTCTCTCTCTCTCTCTCTCTCTCTCTCTCTCTCTCTCTCTCTCTCTCTCTCTCCCTCCCTCCCTCCCTCCCTTCCTTCCTTTCTTTCTTTCTTTTTTTTTTGAGACAGGGTCTCACTTTGTTGCCTGGACTAGAGTACAGTGGTACTGTATTCTAGTGATAGCTTATGGCTTATGGCAACATCAAATTTCTGGGCTCAAGTGATCCTCCTGCCTCAGCCTCCCAAGTAGCTGGGACTACAGGCGAGCACCACCATACTTGGATAATTTTTCTATTTTTTGTAGAGAAAGGGTCTCGCTATGATGCCAAGGTTGGTCTTGGAT
>CAUYPO010002347.1:0-16038 GCA_963574435.1 Cheirogaleus major | reverse complement strand
ACCATGGAGTACTATTCAGCTTTAAGAAACAATGGTGATACAGCACCTCTTGTATTTTCCTGGATACAGCTGGAACCCATTCTACTCAGTGAAGTATCTCAAGAATGGAAAAACGAGGACCACATGTGCTCATCATCAAATTGGTATTAATGGATCAACACATAAGTGGACATATAGGAATAACATTTGTTGGGTGTTGGGCAGGTGGGAGGGGGGAGGAGTGGATGGGTATATACAAATATAATGAGTGAGATGTGCAATGTTTAGGGAATGGTCATGCTTGAGGCTCTGCCTTGAGGGGAGAGGGGGCATGGGCAATATACGTAACCATAATATTTGTAACCCCATAATATGCTGAAATAAAAAAAAGAAAATTAAATCGATGAAAAAAAATATATAAACTACTACATCTATCTATATCTTACACCTGTATATGTATTGATCTATATCTATATCAATTTTCTATAAACTTTCTTACCATAAACCCTTTACTTTTATGCTAATAGTAATCAGGCAAGAACAATTCTCAGGTTGGTCTACTTGATGCTAACTCAAGTAAATATGCAGTGGTAAGGAGCTAGAATGATTAAAGCACAAACTTGGAAATTAGAATAAAAGTGGGCTTTATCATGAAAATTAGGGTCATCTGCAACCCTGATATTTCTTCTGAATATTGAATGACACTAAATGGATAAAATGTTTAAAAACTAATAATAAAATTTTTATAAAGCTATCGTTTTGTTTATGTTGAAAGTTGGAACCATTTAGTAACTAACTTAGGAAGGTATACAATTTCAATGTAAGCTGTTATTTTCTCATATTCAATTAAATCAATAAAGATTAGTTTTAGTTGGAAATCTATTGGCTGTACATAGTACATAGTTCCTAAAATTAGACCTTTGATTAGACTTATGGCATGATGATAGGACAAAGTAGTTGAAATAAGTGTCCACACTTGAAGTCTTTATTCCATAATTTTGCAATGCTACACAAAACATAAATCCATGCATATCTGGAGATATGTATGCAACTAGCTAAAATATATCTATGTTAAAAAATTGTTTCTCATCCTAGGAACTTTGCTTTAGGACTATTTCTAGTGAGGATGTTGATATTATATGTTAGTGATAAAATACATTCCCCTGAAGCTTTTCCCAGGTGCCTAAGTATAGGCATTAAGTAAATGTCAGATTTTACAGTGGTGATGTTCCAGAGGCTAATGCCCTCTGATGGTCTAGAACATAAGTGATCCTGTTATCTTGTCTCCATCTCTTAACTCTCAGGTTTTCTACATATTTTGTGTTGATCTAACTTAGTAATTTATTTAGAACAACATCACAATATTGATCTCATTTTTTTAGAATGACCTGCAAGGAAAGTCAGAATAGTCTGGCAACAAATGACCAAAATTATTTTTATAGCTTCAGTAAATGCAAAGGCAAACTTTGGACACATTCTGAAATGTGTAACATTGGTCAGCTATACCCATCCATTCATCTCTTTTCTTCCACCCTTCCCTTTTACTAGCCCCTTCTCTCCTTTTCTCTCTTTTCCATATTAAAATGTATTATCAGAAAAAATTAGCATAAAAAGTCTGATTGGCAAATAGGAAATAATTACTGGCCATATGTGCACTTATGGCTTTTGAATGATGTTCCATTTCCAGACCAATCTCAGTTTTAGAGAGAGCAAAAATGTCATGTTGATAAATGCTCAGGTTCAACTTCTAGCCCTGCCCCTGATTAAATAGGTGACATTAGATTTGTTGACATGTCCTTGTAGATATCAGTTTCTCAATTGAAAAGTAAGTTTAGCTGTATCAGAGGTGTTGAAATGGGCCCTAGGGAACCCTAGGGCACTCTATAAACAGTCATGGAGCCAAAATTGAAGAAAAAGTCAGGAGCTATCCATTAAATATATTTCCAGAACAAAGTACCTTTTTCCTCAAAACTGATTCTGGGACTCTGCGACACTTTTAAACTTTACCATATTGAAAATAAGTTTTTATTCCAGGATTTCACTGATTCTCAAACTAAATTTTAGGCAAAATCAAGGTATATAGGACCTCCAAATTCCTCAGAAGAAGCAGATTAATGTACATTTAAGGTTTTTCAAATAGAAGACATAATTTGGGTTTAGGGGAAGTAAGAAATGTCATCATGAACATGGAACTTTGGATAACTGTGGGGAAAGCAAGTCCAAATACATTTTGTTGGTAGCAGAAATGCTATTCTCTCATGACTGCATTGTAACATCTAATGAACAGAGTGTAGTAAACTGGTTTCAGTGTGGTTGTGAGGCATATTTGTAACATATAAAAGTGCTTATGTACATGACTTTATTTGAATTTTGTAGCTATAGTGACAATATTGACATTATATCTTAAAAAAGGACCCTAATTTTTCAAAATGTAAGATTAAAATCTAAGCTTAGGGAAATTGTAATATTTAATTTTACTCTAAAATTTATCATTTTTATCACATAAACTGTAACATATAATTTTATTAGAAAACTTTCTCCAGTGCTCTAAGATAAAACTGGAGATAATTTTTAGTCTATGAATTTTATTTGGATATGTATTAGTAACATATAAAGAATTAAAAGGTGATTTTCATTTTCTTTGTACATTTTTCTCTCTTTGTTTTCTTTATGCTAAAAATAGAAAAAACTTACAACTTCTAGGTATTTTAATCTATGAATAGGGTGATAGGAAGTTTTTATTCTATCAGAATAAGGAAGCTGAGTCTTAACTCTCACTTTAACTGCTTTAGTTAGGTGACTCCACCAGTGAGTCCTACTTACAATCGTGACAGTTCAAGTACATCCTCTTAGTGGATGATAAAAGCTTTGAATCAATAATTCTAAAGATAACAGAATTTGTGTCAGCACCCCACAAGTTGATTGTCACATTCCATTTCTTAGACTAGAAGTAAGATAAAATTACTTTGTAGCCTGTGATTTAGAAACGAAAATGCATGATGCAAGTTTTTATTAATACTTAAAAAATATAATTCATGTGTTTTCTGTCTTCAAAAGTAATTACCACTGCAAGTAAAATACTACCTGGCTATCAGCTAAAATTTCTCCCAAATTCTTACTAAAAAGAAAATCAATGTTATGTGTTTTTTTGTGTGTGTTTTTATGTATAATTGTAATAAACCTCTACTGACCAAAGTAAACTACACATGCCTTTCCCTGAAACCTTGTACCTTTAGTAATTCATGATGATATGATTGATTACTTATAAATTTACAGAGAATCACTAAGAATAACAATTAGACCAACAAATAAAGTGAGAGGCCATTTTCTAAAAATCTGTAATTTTTAGACATTTCTTACCTGTCAGATCAACACACTTCATTGCAAAGGCTGTGAGAAGACAGGCAGTCTCAATAATTAGAAGAATTAGAAAATTTCTAACTAAACTATATGTACATTTATTCTTTGACCCAGAAATTTAAATCTGTAATTGACTTCCACATATATGAAACATGCAGAATTTTACTTGTTGCGATATTTGCAATTGCAAAATCCATAAAAGATTAATACAGAATAAACAAAAGTACATCTATTCAGTGAAGTTTTGTGCAGTTGCAAAAAATAAGGAAAACCATGTATACAAATAGGGGTGATTTCTAAATTGTATTATTAAATATAAAAGTAAGATACCAAAGATTGTGTGTTTATTAATGATTTTTTAAAAAGAGAAATGGAACTATAAATGGTTAAATATAAGAGTATGAACTCTACAAGTAGACTGTCTTTTGAATTTGAAGCATGTACATATTATACCCATCAAAAAAGTAAGGTTAAATAAAAAAGATTGACAAAATTCAAACATAAAATCAAATACAGACATAAACAAGTAAATTGACTTCTATGATAAATTGTCATCAAGCTATACCAAAGTGACAATTACTATGAGTTACTTTGACTTTGTATCTTTAGTGGGATATAGTTAGAGACAAAAAGAATTGTAAAAAATCTTGAACTTTGTGGTAGAACTACTTTTGGTAAAGGTATTTGTATAGTAATTGTGAAAGTATTGTGCATATCTTGTAAGATAGAGCAAATAAATAAATATATTGCTATTGCTGGGACCCCAAGAATTTTCATTATGAAAGAGAGACATAAAAATGAAATGAGAAAAAGTAAGGAGGTAGGTACCCTATGAAGGTGGATTTGAATGAGAGGTATCAATATGAACATATGCTTTTTAAATGTTCTATTTCCTGACTCTGTTCACTGAAAATACCTAGCAACAACGATACCCCAAAAGTAATAAGCACATCCAACAAGCCCATATCTTAAATGCTAAATTCTATTCCTCATTAAAAAACAAAAACAAATACAAAAGAAAACAACAAGAAAACACATGGGTTCTCTCTAAAGAGAGATGCCAGAACTGAAGAGGGGAAAGAATAAGATTATCCCGGCACATCTGTAGTGACAACAAACAAGAATGTGCACAGAAACTAATGGACTTATGTCAAAGAAAGAAGATGACTTCAACGGGCTTCTGTGGGATACATTTTGAGCATAAAAAATGACTTCAGTAATGAATTATCACAGTAAAATTCAATGACACGAAAGAGTAGAGCAATGCCTAAAAACACTCAAAGGAGGACATTGTGGGCCAAGAATTTTATATCTAGCCATTCTTCCCTTCAACTATAAAAGTTATGGGAAAAAGGTCAGGCACAGTGGCTCATGCCTGTAATCCTAGCACTCTGGAAGGCAGAGGCAGGAGTATAGTTTGAGCTCAGAAGTTCGAGACCAGCCTGAGCAAAAGTGAGACCCTGCCTCTACAAAAAATAGAAAGAAATTAGCTGGACAACTAAAACTATATATATATTAAAAAAAGTCTGACCTCCTTACCTATACAAAAACTATACCTTCAGAGTCCATCAGTAAGCTAGAAGAAGGGGACATTGGAGACATTTTTAACATCAATAATCAGGATCCAGTTGTTTATTCATTGGCCATTCATGAAATAGCAGAAATGGTTCTGAATAAAGGTGATCATGATAAGAGTGGTGATGAGGATGATGTTAACACCACAGAAAAAGGGGCTACAGACAACATGGAGAAAATATGTCATGAGCTTATTGAAGGATTACAGCATAGTGAATTGATAATAAGTCTTCATGTCACTTTATAAACCAAAAAGACTTCTAAGACAAAAACTGTTGTTAATGGGGCGAATGACTTGGGAGGAAGGATTTTAAAAAGCCACTTAGCAGAATGTCTCATCATTCCTAGAGGACAGACTTTCTGGTTCCTCAACTGCTTCTACGTTATCTCACCTAAAAAAAATACAAAACACAGTGCACAATAAACTTTTAATCAAAATACAGCATGGTAGGTGGAGACTGGAAACCTGACATTGTTTTCTGGTTATACTACTCTGCTGCTTAGGTACCCTGAGGATGTTATATATTTTTCTGTATTAATGGTATGTCATATATTACATTTCACTGTTAAGTACTCATGTTTGAATAAGTGTAAGACATGATTTTTCATCAGAGCATATAAGCTCAGAGTCAGGAATGATGAGGATACCAAACAACCACAGATTGTCCACATGGTAGCTGAGAGAGTGGTATCTTTGCTTTCAGACAGTTCGATGTATACAAACTTTAGTTAATGCACAAATTATTAAAAATATTGTATAAATTACCTGAAGGCTGTGTATATAAGGTATATATGTAACATAGATCAAAATATATTTTTGCTATAATTTTATTAATTAATTATGATTTCAGTAATCATTTTACATTGTCTTTTTGTTTATTTTATTTCAATAATTTTGAGCACTAGTGAATCTTGAGCATATCATTTCATTACTCATTTACAATTAAGTATAAGCTTGTTATAAGGTATAAATAAAATACAATTCCTATCTGACACCATATGGTTTGGTGCACTAATGAATTAATTGTCACATAATTAAATAAATATTGCTTTAAATACTTTATATTATTTACAAACCCTTCGAAATCATCATATGCATTATTAATTGTCATTTACTTATAATTGGTAAGATAAGTTGAATTTTTTTGGAGAAGTTGGAGAGGCATCATTATTTCTTTAATTTAAAATAATTGAATATTGTTTCTTGTATTAAATTTTATCACCAAACATATCTTCAACAATAGGGTTGATTCAAAGAATGAAAAATGCCTTCATTTTCTGTCTCTCTCTCTTTCTCTCTCTCACACACATACACACACACACCCATGAGGCTGTTAGAAATTTAATGAAGAATAGAACTAAGCCTTTTTAAGGACTGGTAACAGAATCACTCTGTGATACTAAATAATAGGTTCAAAATATATGCTATAAAATTGATAAAAGGTTCAATGTAATATTTTGCCTCTGTGTCTCCAAGGGGAGACAAAATACGTATTCTATCTTGATTCAGGTCCCCACCTTGATATTATTCAACTATGGAACATTTAGGCAAGTATGTGGATGCTATTTAAATGTTTCCCTGTATAGAGACCCATTCTTGATGAAGAGTTACTAAAATTAACTAAAAGAACTTCAGTCTAAACTCTTTCATTATTTTTATTATCTATTATCATGTTTTGATTAAGGTAAACTTACTTCAAATAACAAAATGGGACAGAGACACATTCATTAAATAAAGAATATGGTTTCAATATCCTTTATTCACTAGCTGTGGAAGAATGGGTAAGTTATTTAATGTCTCTGTTCCTTGGTTTCTTCATTTATAAATAAGAATGATTCCTTATTTGAGGTATCATGAGGCCTAGATGAATTAATTGATAAAAATCATTGAAATTATATCTGGAATATAATAAAAGCATCTAAAGTTAATATTGGTACTATTATTGCTGTTATTATTATATTTATATGATACAGATTTTTGTTATAGCAAATAGAATGTCAAATGTATCATTTTGAACCATATTGGGCTCTTCATAGTCTTGGATCACTAAGGATTTTACACAAGAAATTTGGATGTACTAGAGGTATATTCATTTACTCTTAATACCAATTTAAAAGTCTTAGTATTGGTCATGATGGATTATTTTTTTGATAATCATCTGAATTCAGTTTGCTAATATTTTGTTGAGAATTTTTGCATCTATATTCATAAGGGATATTGGTTTATAGTTTTCTTTTTTTGTTGTGCCCTTTCTTGGTTTTGGTATCAGGGTGATGTTGGTTTCATAAAACATGTTGGGGAGGATTCATTCCTTCTCAATGTTGTGGAGTAATTCTGCAGGATAGGCACCAGTTCTTCATTGTAGATCTACTAAAATTCTGGTGTGAAACCATCTGGTCCAGGACTTTTCTTTTTAGGGAGGTTTTTTATTGCTGTTCAATTTTGGTACTTAATATTGGTCTGTTCAGGAATTCTATTTCTTCCTGACTGAGCCTAGGGCAGCTGTGTGTTTCTAAGAATTTATCCATTTTCTCCACGTTTTCAAGTTTATGTGCATAAAGGTTTTTATAGTATTCATAGAGGATATTTTGCATTTCCATGGTATCAGTTGTAATTTCTCCTTTTTATTCATGATTGACCTTATTAGAGTCCTTTCTTTTCTGCTTCTCATTAATCTAGCAAAAGACATGTCAATTTTGTTTATTTTTTCAAAGAAGTAGCTTTGTGTTTTATTAATCTTCCATATAATTTTTGTTATTGATTTCATTTGGTTCTGCTCTGATCTTTTTTATTTCTTTTCTTCTGCTGGGTTTGGGGTTAGTTTTTTCATCCTTTTCTAGTTCCTTGAGATGATTCACTAGATTTTTGATTTTTGACCTTTCTGTCTTTTGGATGTAGGCATTTATGAATATAAACTTTCCCATCAGGACTGCTTTAGCTCTGTCCCACAGATATTGATAACTTGTGTCTCCTTTATCATTTAGTTCAAAGAATCTTTTGATTTTCATATTAATTTCTTTCTTAAACCCCAAATCATTCAACATACACAACTCTAAAAAATGTAATTCACCACATAAATAGAAGCAAAAGCAAAGACCATATGATCTTCTCAATAGACGCAGAAAAACCATTCAACAAAATTCATCACCCATTATGACAAGAACGCTTAACAAAATAGGCATAGATGGGACTTACTTAAAAATGACGCAAGCTATATATAAGAAATTCACAGCCAACCTCATACTGAACAGTGAAAAATTGAAAGTATTCCAGCTTAGAACTGGAACCAGACAAGATTGCCCTCTATCACCACTTCTATTCAACATAGGGCTGGAAGTCCTAGGCAGAGCAATCAGACAAGAGAAGGACATCAAGGATTCCAATGGGGTCAGAAGAGGTCAAACTATCGTACTTTGCTGACAATATGATCTTATATCTAGAAAACCCCAAAAATTCAGCCATGAGACTACTGTAATTGGTAAATAAATTCATAAAAGTCTCATGTTACAAAAGCAATGTACAGAAATCAGTAGCATTCCTATACACTACCAAAAGTCAATCTGAGAACCAAATCAAAGACTCACTGCCCTTCACAATAGCAACAAAGAAAATAAAATACCTAGGAATATATTTAACTAAGGAGATAAAAGACCTCTACAAGAAGAACTACAAAACACTGAGGAAGGAAATAGCAGAGGACAGTAAACAGATGGAAAACCATATCATGCTCATGGGTCAGTATAATCAACATTGTTAAAATGTCCATACTTCTCAAAGTGATATACAGATTCAATGCAATCCCTATTGAAATACCAACATTATTTTTTGCAGATCTAGAAAAAATAATTCTACTCTTCATATAGAACCGGAGAAGATCCTGTATAGCAAAAGCAATCTTAAACAAAAAGAAAAATTGGTCAATTTACCAGACTTCAAGCTATACTACAATGCTATAGTAACTAAATCAGCATGTTATTGGCACAATAACACAGATGTAGACCAATGGAGCAGAACTGAGAACCCAGATATAAAAAAAATCCCAATATAGCCATCTAATCTGTGACAAAGCACACAAAAACATACACTGGGGAAATGAATCCTTACTCAGTAAATGGTGCTGGGAAATTTGGATAGACACATGTAGAAGACTGAATCAGAATCCACACCTTTCGCCTCCCACAAAAATCAACTCACTGTGGATAACAGGCTTAAACTTGAGCCATCAAACTATTAGAATTCTAGAAGAAAATGTTGGAAAAACTCTTACAGACATTGGCCTAGGCAAAGAATGTATAAAGAAGACCCTCAGGCAATCATAGCAACAACAAAAATAAATAAATGGCACCTAGTCAAATTAAAAATTTTCTGTACAGCCAAGGAAACTATCACAATAGCAAAGAGACAACCTACAGAATGGGAGAAAATATTTGCATGGCACACATCCAATAAAGGGCTGCTAAATAGAATCTATTTAGAACTCAGGAAAATCAGCAAGAACAATTCAAACAACCTTAGCAAAAAGTGGGCAAAAGACATGAATAGTCTCTCTTCAAAAGAAGATAGACTACTGGCCAAGAAACCTATGAAAAAATACTTAGTATCTCTAATCATGAGTGAAATGTAAATGAAAATCACAATGAGATAACACTTACCTCCAGTGTGAATGACCTTTATCAAAAAGTCCCAAAACAATAAATGTTGGCATGAATGTGGAGAGATAAGAACACTCATACACTGCTTGTGGGACTTTAAACTAGTACAACCTCTGTGGAAAGTAATATGGAGATACCTCAAAGAGCTCAAATTTTACGCAAAAGTAAAATTACCATTTGGTCGAACAATCCCATTACTGGATATCTACCCAAAGGATAAAAAGACATTGCATAAAAAAGACACCTGCACTAGAATGTTTATAGCAGCACAATTCACAATTTCAAAGATGTGGAAACAACCCAAGTACCCATCAATACATGAGTAGATTAATAAAATGTGGTATATGTATACCATGGAGTTCTACTCAGCCATGAGAAAACAATGGTGATCTAGCAACTCTTGTATTATCTTGGATAGAGCTGGAGCCCATTCTACTAAGTGAAGTATCCCAAGAATGTAAAATCAAGCACAACATATACTCAGCATCAAATTGGTATTAACTGATCAACACTTATATACACATATAGTAGTAACATTCATCAAGTGCCAGGCAGGTGGGAGGGGTAGGAGGGGATAGGGATGTTCACACCTAATGGGTATGGTGTGCACTGTCTGGGGGATGGACACATTTGAAGCTTTGACATGGGTGGGGCAAAGGCAATATATGTAACATAAACATTTGTACCCCCATATTTTGCTGAAATAAATATATAATAAAATAGAAGTGTTAGTATTAACCATTATTGATTAAACTAGTTTATCTTGGTAAGTGTGACAAAGTAAACTACTTTATCTTGGTTACTGTGACAAAGTAACCAATCTAGTAATATGAATAACTATCTAGTAAGTGCAATTGAACAGTTCAAACTATAGATAGCTGTAAAAGAATGTGAAGACCACTGCTTTAGGGAAAACATTCAAGCACAATTTAGGAAAAAAGTGAATGAAATAGTTTATTTCATAGATTTAAAAAAATGTTGCCACAACCTGTAGTTGCTATAATTGTACTGTGCCTGTCTTTCCAACTAGGCAGATAAATAGAAACAAATACAAAGTTTAAGAAACTCCAACATGTAAAACAATTTAATGTAGTTTGAAACTGCATCTCTCTTTAATTGAAAGTATGAGTTATTGAACAAATAGAATCATAAAAACTACCTCAACTTGTAGATAAACTTTGACTTTAAATACAAACAGACACCCCCCCACACACACATAAATGAATATTTTTATTATAAAACATAAAACTAGAAAAATAGCCAAGGAGGGAATTCAGTGACCAAAACAGAAACATTCTTCACCTATCTTTTTCTCTCAACTCTCTACTTAGACTAAAATGATTACCAACATAGTTAGAGTTCCACTTGGTGTTAATAAATGACATAAATTATTGTGCCAATAATATCCTTGACAATGACAGTTCAATGATTCATTCTGCATCTTCCTGGATGAAACTTCAGATAACAGAGACATGGGGGAATGCTTGCCAGCGACTGAAGCCCAAACTAAATCTTCATCATTTGTTTCCTACCAGTGGCGATTGGCTAAAGAGATTCACAGAGAAGGAATGTGGTCTGCTGGCTTACTGCCTATAGTCCTTGGAAGGATTGCCCAGATCTGTTAACACTAGCAAACCTGGCATGTGTCTCCACAGGTGGAATAGATAGCCGGAATCTGAGCTATTGGAAGAACATACTTGCAATGAAAATGATGTAGGTGCAAAGAGGTTTCATCTTGGTATCTCAGCAGAAGGTGATAGTTGTCCAGCTCATTAGATGCCAGATGATAAAAACAAAACTTTCCAAGATTCCACTTCCCATCTGTTTTTACCTGCCTAAGCCATCCCAATAGCCTGTCTACCTCAATACTTAGTTGCCACATAAACATGAACAAATAAAAATTATAATCCATTTATAGTGAGTTTGTAATGTGAATGATATTGACTAGAACATAAAAAAATCTAACTCTTGGCCTTACTGAAGTCAATTTACACCAGTAGGAGAAAAATTTAATAAAATGCATTGAGAATAATCAAGCATAGTTAATGTGCAACATCAACAATTCTTTCTAACTAAAACAACAAAACATGTTTTCTATAAAAGACAAATAAATAAATTGAAGACAGAAAATCCACCATATGAAAATATCAAAAGAAGATACATAGTGGCAAGAATCAAGATAAAAAGAGGGAGAAAGGAAATGAGAGAATGAAATTTTACAATTATTAATAAGAGGTAGAAAATGGTAAAGGCAGAATATCTAAAACCTAAAAGTTATAATAGTAATGCCAGAAGATAAAAGTAAGAAATGGGTGAAATAATAAGTGTAGAAATGATACAAAATCAAAATCTCAAGAATTATTTATGCTTTCAGTTTAAAAGACTATCAGGAAAAATTAATTATTAAAAAAACACACATATTTAAGATTAACTAGTATATTTCCTGACTTTCAAAGATAAAAAGCCTTAAAAAATGAAATGTAAGAAAACTAAATAAAGTCAAACATATTAAAATGAAAATAATATAAAAAAATAAGTGCATCCATTATCAAAATAGGTGATAAGTGACAGAAAAATTCTTTAAAGGACATTGATGTTAGAATTGAAATAATATAAAAATCCAAGAATAGAAAAATATTAAAATAAAATATTGGGTAATGATGCATAAGGCAAACACAAACAAAGGAAAGTAGGATAATAAAGTAAAATTTAAATTTAATGTCTTTACTTAAGGAAGGCAAATTATTTAATTATAAAATATAAACCCAGTGTATAATGTACAACAAACACTCATTCGTAAAAATAAAGACATACAAGGACAATTTCATAAAATGTATTCAGAGTTTGATATTCTGAATATATTCTTTTAATTAAAATATTTTCTAGTTTTTGATACAGTGTTACTTAAAATAGATTTTTCCAAATTTCCAAATGATCTCACTGTCTGTCGTTTTCAACATTTATATTGCTTGAAAATTTCAGTATCATTATAAGCTGGTGTGGCTTGTAAAATTTCCATTTATGAAAACCATTATGACTTTGTTTTTTTCTCACTACATAAATTTTCATGTGGAAGTTTAACAAGAATATATATTCTCCAACTATAGGATAATCTTTTATATATGCTAATGTAAGCTTGCTGTTTATGTTATCCAAATAAATATTCTACACATATTTGAATGTGTTGTCTACTTGATATGTCACATTTTCAGTGCAGAAATATTTCACATCGTTCATTAGATTTATTTCTCTAATTCATGTTTTCCAATGCTATTATAAATCATGGGTTTTTAAAAAGTTTTTATTTTCTAATTTTTTTATTGTAAGTTAAAGTACAATTAATTTTTGTACATGGACTCATACAGTGATTTTATTATATTTCCCAATTAATTCAAATTGTTAGTAGATACTCAATATGTATAATGTACATAATAGCAAATGTAAATAATGCCATTTTTACTTCTTTCTTTCAATATTTATATTTCATTTTTTCCCTCTATTGTACTGGGTAGGACCTCTAGAACAATAAGAAGACACTACTTACAATAAGCCAAAAACAAGTCTTAAATATTAATAGAAAAGATATATTAAGTGAAAAATATAAATAAGATAAAACACAAGAAACTAGAAAAATGCAACTTTTACAACAGGAAAAAAAGCATTAATAGCCTTATCATGTCTTATGAACTGCATGTGTCCCCTCAAAATTCATATGTTAAAATTGTAATCCCTCAATGTGATGGTATAAGAAGATGCAGTTTGGGGGATGTAATTAGTCATGAGGATTCATGCCCTTACAAAAAGGACCCAGGAGAGCTTTCTAGCCCTCTTTTTGCAATATGAGGATATAAGAAGAGTTGAGAAGTCTGAAAACCTAAAAATGGCCCTCACCAGAACCTGACTATGCAAGTACCCTGATCTTGGACCTTCAGCCTCCAGAACTGTGAGAAATGAGTTTATTGTTCATAAGCCATCCAGTCAATGGTACTTCATACAGCATTCAAAACTAAAGCACTATGTAAAGAATTATTTCAAATTACAACAAGAAAATATAAATTGAAAACCAGGCAAATAATTTGAAAAGTTAGTTTAACAAAGAATAAATTTAAATAGTGACCTTGGTCAACCTCAGTACATGTAAATAAAATTTGATAAAAAATTATATAAAATATTAAATTATTAAAAGTTTGGAAAACTTCAAGTAAGAAAACTCACTGAGTGGAACAAAGAATATAATATTATTTTTTAAATAGTAAAATGATATTATTTATGATAACAAAATTGGTTTTGGAGGATGATAGGAACAAAATTATATTCCCCCAGAATTAATAAGTTTCAATCCTAATCCCACTACCTCAGAATGTGAATATATTACTATTTGGAGATAGGACCTTTAAAAAAATAATTAAGGTAAAATGAGGTCATACAAGTGAGCTCTAATCCAATATGACTGGCATCCTTATAAGCAGAGATGAGGACACAGACAACACAATTACCATGTGAGGGCACATTGAACAGGCATCTATCTACAAGACAATGAAAGAGGCTTCAGAAGAAACAAAACCTGTCCTGTCAAAATGTTGATCTTGAACTCCAAAGCTGTGAGAAAATAAATTTCTGTTGTTTAAATGACCCAATCTTTGGTATATCGTTATAGCATCCCCAGTAAACTTTTATATAAATAAATACACACACACGTGCACACACACACACACACACATATATATACACATATACACATACATTTGGTAAATATTCTTAAATAATGTCTATGTACTTGGAAAATTTAACTTATTTATGAATCTTTTCAGGGAGGGATAAGATATTTTCTTTAAGGTTTAGTCTGCTGATTGTAGTTCCATGTTAAATTTATTGCATAAACCACACCATAATAAAATTGCAAGATTCCTACTTTGACTTTATTTAAAATGGAACTATTTTAAGAGATCTATAAAGCAAACTGAGTACAGAAACTTTTTCTTTTTTTAAATTTCAGAATTTTACAGGTGTATGCAAGTTTTGGTTACATAATTGGCTTTTGTATAGTTTTAGTTAAAGTTGTAAGTGTGTACTTCAGCCATTTAGTTTGTGTTGTACCCAAAGGTGTGAATTTCCCCATCCCCTCTCCCCCTCTCACTTACTTGAGTTTTACTTTGTATGTGCATATATGTGTGAATTGAGTAATTCTAATTGAGTATTGAGTAGATGTGGTGTTTGTTTTTACATCCTTGTTATACTTCACTAAGAAGAATGCCCTCTAGTTCCATCCAGGTTGTTACAAAAGATACTAGATCATCATTTATTTTTAAGGCTGAATAGTGCTCCATGGTGTACATATACTATTAATACATTTTATTAATCCACTCATGTATTGATGGGCATTTGGGTTGATTCCACATATTTGCAATTGTGAACTGTGCTGCTATAAACATTTGAGTACCAGTGTCTTTTTTTATAAATTTTTTTTTTCTTGTGGGTAAATACCTAGTAGTGGGATTGCTAGATCAAATGGTAGTTCTACTTTTAAGCTCTTTGAGGTATATCCATACTAATTTCCATAGAGGTTGTACTAGTTCGTAGTACCACCAACAGTGTGTAAGTTTACCTTACTCTCCCCATTTTTGCCAGCATCTGTTGCTTGGGACTTGGGAATTTTTTTTTTTTTTTTATTTCATCATATAATGAGGGCACAAATATTGTTAGGATTACATACATTGCCCCTACCTCTCCTCCCCCCACAATGTGCCAGAGCTTCAAGCGAGTCCAGTCCCCAGGTGGCACGCATGGCACACATTACGTAACTCTACACTTCCTCCCCCCTCCCGCCTGCCCTCCATCCAACAAATTTTTTTTTTTTTTTTACACTTTGGATACATCGTATAACTTTGCCTCACCCTAAGAAGGGTTAGAGGTATGCCCTTCGACCCCACAATGCTCTCCAGATCCCTATGATGTGGGTCTCGCCCCCCCCTCCCGAAACCCTGGTGTACACTACCACCATTTGAGTACCATAGTTTTAAACAGTCAGAACCAATTTGATGGCGAGTAGATGTGGAGCCCTTTTTCCATATCTTGTGTCGCTTCACTTTGGATAACGGGCTTAAGCTTAATCCAGGATAGCATAAACGGTGTTAGCTCCCTGTCATTTCTTAGAATTGAATAATATTCCATTGTGAGCATATACCACATTTTAGTTATCCACTCATGAATTGACGGGCACTTGGGTTGTTTCCATGACCGTCCAATAGTGAATTGTGCTGCCATAAACATACGGGTGCAGATGTCTTTATAATAGAATGACTTATGCTCTTTTGGGTAGATGCCCAACAGTGCTATTGCTGGGTCGAATGGTATTTCTATTGCTAGCTGCTTGAGGTATCTCCGAATTGTTTTCCACAAAGGTTGCACTAATTTGCAGTCCCACCAGCAGTGTAAGAGAGTTCCTGTCTCTCCACATCCTTGCCAGCATTT
>CAUYPO010002345.1:0-17599 GCA_963574435.1 Cheirogaleus major | reverse complement strand
TTGAAGGCATAACAAAGAGTTTGATCTTCTGCACGGAAGCGAATGTTGCCCAGCCCCACAGCCCTGGGGTCTGGAGGCCACTTGATAAACACCTTGCCCTTATGGGGTACCACCTGAGCTCATGGGATGGCTGTTTAGCCGATGACAGGTAATCCCCTCATGCAGAGGGGGGTCAATCTAAGGCAGGCGCAGTCGCGGGGGGCCAGGCTGGAAGGAATGGGAACAAAGTTCCCCTTTTGTGGCTGCATTGCTTGTCTGTGCTTATCTCAAACTCTGGCTTATGGCCCTAGGCTCAAGCAACCCATTAAGACCCCGAGTCATGGGACATCTGTGTCCTTAGGCTACGTGTTCCAGAATCTATGGCCATTGTTGCAATGCCTGGGTGGTCACGTATAAGGAAGTAACTTTGATTTTCTGACTATAAGAATAAAGTGACTGGGGCATTCAGCGCTGCAGTCTTGTACCGTCTTTATGTGTGTCAGTGTCTTTCTTTGTCTGTCTCTTTGTGTTATATGTCCATCCCCCATCCTGCAAAGGGGCCACGTCAGACAGTTATTTGTAATTTCAAATTCATTTGAAGATCACAGGGAAGCTATGAGCCTTTTTCTTACCCAGAATAATGCATATCCATTCAGAATCTTGCATGTAATTCAGAAGATTTCTAAATATCCTAAATCTTCTGTGCTTATCAGCTTTAAAACTCCAGGAAACTCAGGGGAAATATAGAGTTTTGGAAAACAGAAAATCTTTTCTGGTGAAACTTCAGGCATTCTGGCAAGCCAAAGGAGAGATGCTTTTGGGCAAGGAGCACATAAAGCATCCCTCAAGCCTTCAGGCTGGACACTTCCTCAGCTATGAAGTAACAAAAACTCACTGGACAACAGCAAGTTCTTTTGTCTCCCAAATGATCTCTAAAATAATATACTCAAAATCTAACACCAATGGATCAAGTAAGTAGACTTGTACTTTAACCATCATTTTTGAGTTTTCACAGCCGACTATGTACAATACCCTATATTAGAAGGCATTTGAAAGATGATAAGACCTAAGAGAAAGGTAAGGAATGAGTCTTGTAACTTGATGAATGTATAGGCTCTAAGAAATAAACAAAAACACATATTATGAATGACTTTAGAATACTTAACATTTTAGCAAATGTACATGAACATAGTGGTAAAGAGGTCAGAAACAGTGAAGGGGTGAAACCTTTCCTTTTCTACTCGGGACCCTTATAATTTATAAGATGTTTCTGTTCAGTGAAATGGCAATATCAATAAATTCTATTTATTATTTTTATTCTGTTTAGAACACAATACATATTGTATTAATGTATAATAAGCCATATAGATAAGAGTTATTAGGTCCTATTGGTTATTATTAAAACAATCTATTCTGAGGAGGTGAACCACTAAGTCTTTATTTGAGCCCCTACTATGTAATAAGTTCTGTGCCAGGAGTTGTGGAAGATACTGAGAAAAATATAAGACAAAATCTTTGTCTTCATTTGGGTTAAAATGTAGCAAAATGATCAGATTATCAACTGAAGTAACTGAACATTTAAAATTAAGCGTAATAGTAGTAAGGCTTAAATATGTGTTACGTATTCTAAGAGTTTATATAATGTAAAAGCAATTGGCAGAGAGGATTTCATAGGGAAATCATACTTTGTGCCAGGCCCCTGTAAGATGCTTTACCAATTTTATATCACATCATTCTCACAAGAACTGTATAAGGTACATGGGATTATTTCCAAATTTGGCAAAGCAGTTTAAGACCAAAGGAGTTCGATAAATTGGCCCAAATAACACAGATGGTACATGGCAGAGTCAAGTTTTAAACCTAGGTCTTTCTAACTTTTAAGTCTATATTTTCAACTACAATTTATCCAAACCTAAGCAGAGAAGTGTGTGCTGGGAAGCATTGTATAAAATGGCCAGAGGTATATTTGAAACTGAGGAGTTTCCAAGTAGTGTAATAGGGGAACTGCTGTACAGAATGGTAATCTTGTAGGAGGAAAGACTAGAGGTAAGAAAAACAGTCATGAGGATACTGCAGGAGTTCAAGGAAAAATGTTGCAAGCTGAAGTAAGCTATGTTAGTGGCAGGTGAATAAAGAGGAGAAACAATTTTGAAGAAAAAAATCAATTTAACAAAAAAAATTAGTATCATTTTTTGTATAAGTAAGTGTGCTGAGCATTATGGGTAAAGTAAATTTGACAAAATTTCCAACCCCAATGACTTTTAACTTCAAAAGGATCAATAATATATACTAATAAGAGCTATCAAAAGAGTCCAAATGAAAACTACTATAGCCATTCAAAACATGGGTAATGACAGAGACAATGTCGAGATGGAATGTTTCTATATATTAGGTTGTCAGGGAAAATCTTTCTGAATGGGTTTCAATTGAATCAAATCCTGAATGAGGAGAAGGAGTTAGCCATGAAATGATCCTGGAAATTAGTATTAAGGCAGAATAATATAGTAAGCACAATGTTCCTGAGGTAGGAAGAAACTTGAGTTTTTTACAGAACAGACTGAAGTCAGTTTAACTGGCATAAAGTGAATGAGAAAAAGAATAGTGGAAAATGAAGTGGCATGAGTAGTTTCCAGATCATATCATCCTTACTCAAATAAGGAGTTTGGATAGTTTTCTAATTGTGATTGACAGCCATTAGAGAATCTTAATAAAGAAGTGACTACATTTGACTAATATTTAATAAACATCACTCTGGTCTCTGTATATGGAAGAGACTGTAGTAGGAGCATGAGTAGAATTGGGGATATCACTTAGGAAGCGATTGGAGAAATACTAGGAAAAAAATAATAGTAACTTAGGCCAAGGTGATAGAAGTAGAGATGGAGAGAACAGGATGGATTTGTGGTATATTTGAAGGTAAAGCTGGCAAGACTTGAAGATGGGTTGGATGTCAAGTGAGGACAAGATTACAATAAAACATGTCCTATTGGGGGGCTGGAACAACTGGGTGATTTGGGGACCACTTAGTGACATGGGGAAAACTGCAAGAGCAAATTGAAGAAAGTCAAGAGTTCTACTTTGGTCACATTTAGTTTGAAATCATTTTAGACATTCAGGTAGCACTTAGCTGAGTTGAAGCCATCAACATCAGATGAGATTTAAAGCAACAGTACTAGCTGAGATCAACTAGGGGAGAGAGTGTAGATTTTAAAATACAAAGGACAAGATGGTACAAGACAGTGGTATTCAACATGTGAGGCGTCGGGCAGATGGGAGGGGGCAGGAGGGGATGGATATACACATACATAATGAGTGTGATGTGTATCATCTGGGGGATGGACACGCTTGAAGCTCTGACTTTGGGGGGGAGGGAGGAATGGCAACACACGTAACCTAAATATTTGTACCCTCATAATATGCTGAAATAAAAAAATGTGGTTCAGAGATCTCTGAGAATTCCCGAGAATTTTTCAAAATATCTGTAAGATCAACACTGTTGTCATAATAATACAAATGTATTATTTGCATTTTTTACTCTTATTTGTAATTTTCTTTCTTTTTTGCTATTTTAATAGATTTAGGGGGTACAAGTGTTTTTTTGTTACATGGATCAGTTGTATAATGCTGAAGTCAGGGCTTTCAGTGTATTCGTCACCAGAATAGTGCACATTTTACCTGATAGGTAGATTTTTATCCCTCACCCCCTTCTTAGTTTTCTTAGTTTTCAATGTCCATTACACCACTTTATGACTCTCTCTCTCTCTCTCTCTCTCTCTATATATATATATATATATATATCCTTCATTTAGATTCCATATTTGCCATTTTCACTATCATGTTTTCCATAGGCTGTATCAGAGTAGATATAAAAATATGCCTGTCTTTTATAAGGGTAGACATTAAATATATTTGCAAAATCGAAGAATAATGTCATTCTTTTCACTATTTTTTGTGTTTTTGAAAAGTAGAATTGTTTTTTGCTAAAACATCATAATTTATATTAATGTTTATTAATTATTTTAATTTTTGCCTGTTTTAATTTTGAATATAGTAAATCTCAATAGACACAACCTATAGACACAGAAGCTCTTTCTGGTCTTCAATAATTTCTAAGAGTGTTTGGGAGTCCTGAGGCCAAAAAAAATATTAAGAACTATTGACCAAATATATTACTTGTTTATCTCTCAAGGCATTGAATTTAAAAGTCTGTGATCATTCTTTTCATGATCATGATACTCATAAAACTGGACCTCAATCATTGGTCTAGAGTACACAATGTTTACCAAGCAGTATATAAGCCCATGTTTTAATTCCTATTAAAGAAATTCTAGGAAAACTACCTCTAAAACACCACCAACAACTAATGTGTGCTAATGAGGTATAAATTGGATTTGATTTCTATCTGACTTGAAAAGAATTGAGTATCATCTTATTTCACAAATACCAACATTTGATATGTGGCATTGAAGGACCTCTCCATCTAGGCAATTATTTGTGTAATTAAATGTTTTTTTTTTCTTTTGAACTAGATGGGGTGAGGTTGTGTATCAGTAGTTGAGGAAAAGGAAAGAGGAGATGATAATACTGTGTCTATTTTCAGCCTGCTTCCAGGAACCAGAATCCCTGTCTTTACATCAAGAGTGGCTAAAATAAAAGGCTGATACTAGCTTTATGAGCAATTCAGGACACAAGTGATGCATTCATGAGGCCTGGGTGACAAAGTGAAAACCAAAATGGTAAAAATAGCATTTTCTCCATATCTGCATTGAAGATTATCACGTTCTTTTTGGATTGCAGGGCATCAGGCAATTATCTTTTCATTGACCTACCCTTCCCTCACAAAGACCTACAAATTAGAACTTTAAGGAAGTGGCCAATGGATGAGAACATAATAAAATTTGTTCTTGACCACATATGAGAGACTCCCTGAGGACCTTTCCCCCAAAAGAAAAAGACTTTAGAAAAGTATAAGGTGTGTAGGAAGGGGAGGAATCTACTTATGGCTTGTAGTTATAAAGACGGGATTATAAAACAATAACATGTATATATTAACATTAATAAAATTTCATTTGTACCCATGGGTTGGTATGCCTAGAGCTTATGAGGATTATAAACAGAAATATAGATTCATTGTTTCTCATGTAATATCATATCTGAAAGCTTAATCATAGATCTGGAATAGAAAACAACCATCATTTTTCTAGGCTTTTGGGTTAATTATGTCACTGCCGATCTCTGTCACTCGTGTGATTAATAGAGAATTGACTATACATCCCAAATTAAACGTGTTAATTAATTTTCAATTTTATATTCACTTGAACACAAACTGTATTAGTGAAAGAACCTTGGAGAAGACCATCTGTCTGACTTTCAGATATTATACTAAAGGGATCTTTCTGTATATGCAGCAGTTGCTATTCACATGGTATATGATCTCATAAAATTAATGTCTGCATCCCTAGCTGCATTTATTGCCCTTGCTTTTAAGTGTCAACAGCTATTGCTGATCCTTGATACAACCAATCCAATATAGAGCACAGGAGGCTGACTGGTGACAAAGGTCAGCAAAACATGTGTTGCCTCTTGGAGGATAGAGGTTTGTTTTGTCCAAGGCTTATCATCTGGGGCTTTTATGGTGTGCTTTGTTTGTCTTCTGGTTCATTATTAACAAAATCATCTGTGGAGCTTTCTTGCCAGAATAAGCAATCATATCCCTTCTCCTGAAACACAAGATCACCGCTAGACTCTATAGACACTATTAAATCCTCTACTCTATTAGCTCACAAGTTTCTCTATTATCACTGCCTCTTAGTCTTTTTGACATCTAAACATTGATGTTACCTAGAGTTTAGTCCGCAGATATTTTTGATTCATTATCGACACTCAGTTTCTAGCTGATATCAACCAGTCCCATCGCTTTAACTACTACTTATACACTTATGACTCCTAAATGTATTATCTCTACCTGAACCTCTTTCTTGATCCTTGCACTTATATATGTAACTGCCTACTGATCACACTTGGATATTCAACAGACATCAAATTTTAATATATCCCAAACTAAAATGATTACCTCCCCAAATCTGTTCGTCATAGAGCTTTTCCCAATTCATTAAATAGAATCTGCATTCTTCTAGTTGCTCAAGTCAAGCTTGGATCTTTCTTGACTCCTGTTTATCAAAATCACATCTAATACATTAGAAAAATCTGTAACTACACCATCAAAATATATCGAGAAACCAACTGCTTCTCACCTTTCCACCACCATGGTACTGTTCAAATTACAAATATTTTTGTTTTGAATTGTTGAAAAATGTTTCATAACTGGTCTCCTAGTTTTGATCATTGCTTCTCCATGTTGGAAAACCACCCAGAAGCCAGCATGATCCTTTTGAAATGTAAATAATATTTTACCCTCTTATTAAAAATATTAATAAATGACTTACAAGGCCACATATAATTTGTCACTTTCCTCATTCTGACCTCATTTCCTACAGTTTTTTTCTCTTATTCAACTTATTCTAGTAACATAGACATGCTTTTTATTTCTTGAATAGGTTAATCATGCTCTTACCTTGAAAACCTTTTACTTGTCATTTCTTCTACCTAGAATGCTCTTATGTTAGGTGTTCAATTCTTCTGGACTTTTGTTCATATATTATCATATTAGACTGATCTCTCTGATGCCACATGTAGAATAGTAGCCCCACCCCCAACTAACATTCTCTATAATTGTTACTATATTTTACTTTTCTCTATAGAGTTTATATTTATGACTTGAAATGTAATTAATTTTAAAATTATGTTGTTATTTTCATTTTCAGGAAGAAGGAGTGGATAGACTATTTCTTTTTTTTATTATGGGGGTACAAGTATTGTTGGGAATACATATATTGCCCCTGCCACACCTCCCCCATCCCTCCGTGCCAGAGCTTCAAGCGTGTCCAACCCTCAGGTGGTGCGCACCTCACCCATTATGTCCATATACACCTTTTCCCTCCTCCCCCTCCCACCAGTACACCACCTGATAAAAGTTTTTTTTGTTTGTTTGTTTGTTTGGGTTTTTTTTTTGACATTTTAGTTACATTGTATATTATTCTTCCTAAGTAAATCAAATACCCTGGACATTATATGTAAAATAAGTGTAAGATAACTCTAAAAGGTGAAAATAAGAAAGCAGACCCATTAGAGACCATGGGATCCAAAGAAAGAAGACATATTGGTCCCTGTTTTCTTTTGATTTGCATATCTCAGGCTTGCAGTCAAGAAAGACCAATACATAAATGCATAATGAAAGCTCCAATAAAAACCTGCTCTCTCCAGCCTAAGGAATAAAAAATGGGCAGCTTAGTGTGACAGAAAACTTAGAAAATAAGCACTCTTCTCTAGCAAAGCAACACTGAGAAAGCTATGGGTTCATCCTTACCCATACCAGTAAAGGCTGAATACATAGCCTAACCTTCCAACCTCACCAGGCATATCCAACTTCCCATTCCAAGGTGGTATCAAAAAGAAGTGTTACATTCATCTCTGTCTGAGGATGACAAGTTTTCTTCAACCACAGTGTTAGTAGGGAAAACATAGGGAGCCTGGACTTCTACCCTGGATTGGTGGTATTGAAGTGGGGTAGTGTTAGGAAGACTAGTGGGCAATCAGGACCTTCACCAATATCCAGCAGCAATGAGGCAATTTCCCCAACCATAGTGTTACATGAAGATTTATGGGAGCAATAGGGATATTCCTACCCCTTCCAGCCAGGGAGGCATCAGTGGAAGCCTAATGGAAAGCCATATCTCCGACTGTCACCCACTAGTAATGAGGAGTAACCTTCTCGTGTAACAATGGAGATCGAATGAGGAACTGGAAATTCTTTCTCCATTTGACAATAATGAGAGGGTGACCCCTCTTCTTTCACTGGAGCAGTATCAGAGGAAGCCAGCTAAAACAAAAGGATTAAATCCTCCTAACATAATACAAAACGTTCACGTTTCAACAAAAATTACTTGTTATACCAAGAAGGAAGAATATATCAAACTAAATGAAAAAGATAATCAATAGATATGAACATCAAAATGACACAAAATCAGATATTACAATGATCAGACAAGAATGTTAAAGCAACCTGCTAAACATACTTCTATGTGCAATTGCACACATACTTAAAACAAATGAAATAATAGAAACACTAAGCAACAAAATAGAAAATATCAGCAAATAGAAGCTATCAAGAAAAGAAAAACAAGTGGAAATTTTATACGTTAAATACACATGTCCAAAAAAAAATGCTCAGTGCGACTTCTACATGCTTCTGGGTAGCATGTAAAATGCTATAAGTCATCACTCGAATCCACAAAAGAAGAGAAAAAAGCTAAACAAAGTGATAATTAACAACTTTTCTTAGATTCACTAGAGAATTGACGGCACAGGGTAAACCACTGCACTCAAAATTTCTAGAGGCAGACAATCAGATGCAGAGGAGAAGCCCACAAGCAGAAACTTCTGCAGGAACCAGTTCAGGGCAGGAAATATACGCTGTAATTGTCATATTACTGGATTCAGTGTGGATAAGTTTGAGAAATAAAAATATCTTGGAGGGGAGTGCAGTTTTAGGTTGGCTCCCACATGTTTGCAAGTTTTACTTTTAGAAGTCCTACCAGGTTATCACAGTGACTATTGGATAAAAATCCTCTTGTGCTTTAGGCGGGGGGGGGGGAGAAAATGGCCACTGTGAAATATGAACAGCACATTCTGTTCTTCTTAACAAAGCCTGACCTCAAAATAAACAATATTGCCAGAATTTGATTAATTTTCATTGTGTGCCTGTATCAAAACATCACATGTACCTTATAAAGATATACAACTGTCATGTTTCCCTAACAATTCAAAATAAAAAGCTTTTTTACTAAAACCTATTTTACCAGAGTTTAACAGACTGAGGTTTTACCAGAGCCTAACCAATTTGGAGAAAGGAAAATACACAACTGTAGCTTGTTCTGGCCTTCATTGTCTCAACTAAGGGGGTAGAAGATGAAGGCCTTAAAACCATTCATATGGTCACAGCCTAGAGACCCAGGCTCACTAAAATATTGATACCAAATCATATTATTTGATATGACTTCCCCTCTTCCACATCTTACCAACAAATCACTCAAGGTCTACTACCACATTTCCTTTAGCCCAGTATATCATGTCTGAATTTCAATAAAAAATTACAAGTTACATTAAAAGGCAATAATATGACAAGCACACAGCCAACATCATACTGAATGGAGAAAATTGAAAACATTCCCACTTAGAACTGGAACCAGACAAGGTTGCTCTCTATCACCACTTGTATTCAACATAGTGCTGGAAGTTCTAGCCAGAGCAATAAGATAAGAGAAAGAAACCAAGGGCATCCAAATGGGGGCAGAAGAGGACAAACTATCACTCTTTGCTGATGATATGATCTTATATCTAGAAAACCCCAAAGGTTCTGCCATGAGACTACTGGAATTGATAAACAAATTCAGCAAAGTCTCAGGTTAAAAAATCAATGTACAGAAATCAGGAGCACTCCTATACACCAACAATAGTCAAAATTAGAACCAAATCAAAGACTCAATATCCTTCAAAATAGCAACAAAGAAAGTAAAATATGTTGGAATGTATTTAACTAAAGAGGTAAAAGACCTCTACAGGGAGAACTATGAAACACAGAGGAAGGAAATAGCAGAAGACATAACGGGTGGAAAACAATACAATGCTCAGGGGTCAGCAGAATCAACATTGTTAAAATGTCTATACTACCCAATGTGATATGTACATTCAATGGAATCCCTACTAAAATACCAAGATCATTTTTCACATATCTAGAAAAAATAATTATTTGCTTTGTATGGAATGAAAGAAGACCCTGTATAGAAAAAGCAATGTTAAGCAAAAACAGCAAATTGGAAGGCATCAATTTACCAGACTTCAAGCTATACAACAAGGCCATAGCAACTAAAACAGCATGGTACTAGCATAAGAACAGAGATATAGAGTAATGGAACAGAATTGAGAACCCAGATATAAAACCATCCTCATATAGCCATCTAATCTTTAACAAAGCAAACAAAAACATACACTGGAGAAAAGAATCCTTATTGAATAAATGGTGCTGGGAAAATTGGATAGCCACATGTAGAAGACTGTAACAGAATCCACACCTTTCACCTCTCACAAAAATCAACTCACAATAGATGACAGACTTAAACCTAAGGCATGAAACCATAATAATTCTAGAAGAAAATGTTGGAAAAACTCATCTAGACATTGGCCTAGGCAAAGAATTTATGAAGAAGACCCCAAAGGCAATCACAGCAACAACAAAAATAAATAAATGGGACCTGACCAAATTAAAAAGGCTCTGCACAGCCAAGGAAACTATCACCAGAGCAAACAGACAACCAACAGAATGGGAGAAAATATTCACATGTTACACATGTGATAAAGGGCTGATAACTAGAATCTGTATAGAACTCAGGAAAATAAACAAGAAAAAATCAAACAGATCTATCAAAAAGTGGGCAAAGTACATGAACAGAAAGTTTTCAAAAGAAGATAGACTAATGGTTAACAAACATATGAAAAATTGCTCAACATCTCTAATCATTAGGGAAATGCAAATAAAAACCACAATTTGATATCACTTATCTCTGTTGAGAATAGCCTTTATCAAAAAGTCCCAAAACAGTAATGTTGGCATGGATGTGGAGTAATAGTAACACTCATACACTGCTGGTAGGACTGCAAACCAGTACAAACTCTGTGGAAGGCAATATGGAGATACCTCAAAGAGATATAAGTAGAACTACCATTTGATCCAGCAATCTCATTACTGGGCATGTACCCAAAAGAAAGAAAGAGATTTTATAAAAAAGATATCTGCACTTGAATGTTTATAGCAGCACAATTCAGAATTGCAAAGATGTGGCAACAACCCAAGTGCCCATAAATACATGAGTGGATTAATAAAATGTGCTATATGTATACCATGGAGTTCTACTCAGCCACAGAAAAGAATGGTGATCTAGCACCTCTTGTATTATCCTAGATAGAGCTATAACCCATTCTACTAAGTGAAGTATCCCAGGTATGGAAAAACAAGCACCAAATGTACTCACGATCAAATTGGTATGAACTGATCAATACTTAATTTCATATATAGTAATAACATTCATTGGGTGTCGGGAAGATGGGATGGGGAATGGATGGATATATACACATCTCATGGGTGCAGTGTGCACCATCTGGGGGATGTACGTGATTGAAGCTCTGACTTTGGTGGAGAAAGGGCAATATACATAACTTAAACATTTGTACGCCTATAATATGCTGAAATAAAGAAACAGATAAAAAATAGCTGTCCTTAAGAAGATCAATGAACTTAAAGAAAACAGAGAAGAAATTCAAAAGCCTATCAGAGAAATTTGACAAAGAGATTGAAATTAAAAAAAATAGTAGAAATTCTGGAGGTAAATAATTCAATTGACAGACTGAAAAATGCAGGAGAGTCACAGAAGAGCAGAATTAATCAAGCAGAAGAAATAATTAGAGAGCCTGGAGACAGTTTATTTGAAAATACATAGAGGAGAAAAAAATTAAAAAAAATAATTTAAGAAATAAAGCATATTTATATGATCTAGAAAAAATAACCTCAAAAGGAGAAATCTCAGTGTCATTGGTCTTAAAGAGGAGGTGGTGGTGAGAGATTGGGGTAGAAAGGTAATTCAAAGAAATAATAACAGAGAGTTTTTATAAGCTAGAAATAAATACTAACCTTCAGGTACAAGAAGGTCATAGAATGCCAAGCAGGTTTAACACAAACAAAACTGCCTCAAGGTATTTAATAATCAAGCTCCGAAAGATTACATACTAAGAAAAGGTACTAACAGTAGCAAGAAGGAAAGAAAAAAATAATATATAAAGAAGCTCCAATACTTCTGGCAGCAAATTGTTCAGTGGAAATATTACAGGACTTGTGAGAGTGGCATGACAAAATCAAAGTGCTACAGGAAAAAAAGCCAAACCACAGAATATTATATCCTGCAAATATATCCTTCAAAATTGAAGGAGAAATAAAGACTTTCCCAGATAAAAAAGCTGTGGGATTTTATCAACACCAGACCTGTCCTACAAGAAATGCTAAATAGCTTCAATAGCAAATAAAAGGACATTATTGAATAATAAGAAATTATTTAAAGGTATACAACTCACTGGTAACAGTAAGTACACAAATTCAGAATGCTGTATTGATGTAATTGTGGTGTATAAACCACTTATGTCTTGAAAAGGAAGACTAAAAGACAAATTATTTTAAAAAGGTACAACATTTTGAGACATAGTTTAAAAAGATATATATGGAAACAACAAAAAGTTAAAAAAATAGGAAAGTGATAGAGGAAAAGTGTAGACTTTCTGTTACATTTTTCTTTGTTTGTTTGTTTGCAAGCAGAATTGTCATATGTTTAAAATAATTGATTATAAAATATTTCTGCAAGCTTCATGGTAATCTCAAGTCAAAAAACCTACAACAAATACACATAAGAAAGCAAGAAATTAAAACACACTACTGGAAGAAATCACTTTTAACAAAGGAAAACAGTAAGGAAGGAAAAAAGAAAGAGAGAACCACAAAACAATCAGAAATCAAATAAAAACATGGCAGTAGTAAGTCCTTACCTATGAATAATAACATTTAATGTGAATGAATTAACATTCCAATCAAAAGACATAGAGTAGCTGAATGAATTTAAAAAAAAAATCAAACTATATGTTGTAAGAATAAACCCACTGTGTCACCTATAAAGACACACATAGATTAAAAATAAGGGATGGAAAAAGAGATTTCATGCAATTGGAAAACAAAACAGAGCAGGAATAGGCATACTTCTATCAGATAAAATAGTTTTTAGTACAGAAACTGTAAAAAGAGACAAAGGAGGTCATTACATAATGATAAAGTGGTCGATTCAGCAAGAAGTTATAACAATTCTAAAAATATATTCACCTAACACTGGAGCATCAAAATGTGTGAATAAAATATTATCAGAGCTAAAGAGAGAGATAGACCCTGATACAATAATCACTGGAGACCTCAGCATTTCACATTCAGCATTGCACAGTTCATCCAGACAGAAAATCAACAGAGACATTGGACTTAAACTGCAGTATAGACCAAATGGACATAATAGATATTTACAGAAAATTTCAACCAACAGCTGTAGAACACAATTTTTTTCCTCCTCAGATCATGGATCATTTTCAAGGATATACCATATGTTTGGCCACAAAACAAGTGTTAAAAAATTTGAAAAAAATTGTAATCATATCAAATATTTTCTCTGATTACAAAGTAATCAAACCAGAAAGCAATAACAGCAGGAACATTAGAAACACAGAGAAATTAAACAAAATGATCCTGAATGACCAGTGGCATAATGAAGGGATTAAGAGGGAAATTTTAAAAACTCTCAAAACAAATGAAAATAAAAACACAATATATAAAAACTTATCGAATACAGCAAAAGTAGTAATAAGAGGAAAGTTTATAGCAATAAGTGCCTACATCAAAAAAGCAGAAAAACCTCACATAAACAACCAAATGATGCACCTCAAATAACTAGAAAAACAAGTGCAAACCAAATGCAAAATAAGTGGAAGAAAATAAATAATAAAATTTCAGAGCAGAAATAAATGAAATGGAAATTTTAAAAACCCACAACACAAAATACCAACAGAATGAAAAATAAGCTTCCTGAAATGATAAACAAAATTGACAAACCTTGAGATAGACTAAAATAAAAAGAGAGAAGATCCAAAGATATAAAATAAGAGATGAAAAATTAGACATTACCACTGACACTGCAGAAATTCAAAGATCATTAGAGACCACTATCAATGACTGTATCCCAATAAATTGGAAAATAAAGAAGAAATGGATAAATTCCTAGACATATAATATCTACCATGATTGGACCAAGACAAAATTCAAATCCTGATTAAACCAAAAACAAGTAATAAGATATAAGTTGTAATAAAAAGTCTCCCATCAAATAAAGGCTCAGGACCCTATGGTTTCATTGTAAAATTCTACAAAGAATTAAAAGAAAAAATGAACATCAATCTTGCTTAAAATATTCCAAGATAGAAGAGGGAATACTTCCAAACTCATTCCCTGAGACCTAAATCACCATGATACCAAAACAAGATCAAGACACAGACACACACACACACACACACACGCACAAAGAAAAAGAAAAAGAAAGAAAACTATAGGCCAATATCTCTGGTGAACATAAATGCAAAAATCCTCAAGAAAATACTAGCAAACCACATTCAACAAAATATTGAAAAGATTACCCATCGTGATAAAGTGGAATTTATCCCAGGGATGCAAGGATGTTTAAACATAAGCAAATAAATGAATGTGATACATCATATCAACAGAATGAAGAACAAAAACCATATGATCATTTCAATTGATGCTGAAAAAGCATTCAATAAAATTTACCATCCCTTCATGATTGAAATTCTCAAAAAAAGTGGATATAGAAGGAACTTACCTCAACATGATAAAAGCCATATATGACATAACCACAGCTAGCATCATACTGAATGGAATAAAACTGAAATTCTTTACTCTAAGATTTGGATCAAAACAAGGATGCTCACTTTCATCACTGTTATGCAGAATAGCACTGGAAGTTCTAGCAAGAGCAATCAGACAAGACAAAGAAATAAAGGGCATCCAGATTGGAAAGGAAGAAGTCAAATTGTCCTTCTTTGGAGTTGAAATGATTTTATAGATAGAGAAAACTAAAAACTCCACAAAAAAAAAACTATTAGAACTGATAAATTCAGTGAAGTTGCAGGATACAAAAACAGCATACAAAAATCAGTAGCATTTCTATATTCTAACAATAAAAAATGTGAAAATAAATCAATAATTAATCCCATTTATAATAAAATAAAACCTAGGAATGACCCTAGGTTCATAAAACCTGCAAATAAAATAAAACCTAGGAATGAACTTAACCTACAAAGTGAAAGATCCCTATAATGAAAACCATAAAACATGGATGAAAGAAATTGAAGAGGACAGAAAAAAATGGAAATATATTGCATGCTCATGGATTAAAATAATTAATCTTGTTAAAATGTCTATACTACTCAAAGCAATCTACACTCAACACAATCCCCATCAAAATACCAAAAGCATTCTTCACACAAATGGAAAAAATAATCTTAAAATTTATATGGAAAACAAAATACCTAACATAGACAATGCCATACTGAGCAAAAACAACTGTAGGGGAAACACATTACCTGACTTTAAATTATAGTACAGAATTGTGGTAACCAAAACAGCATAAGACTGGCATTAAAACAGACACATGGGTAAGAGACAAGATGGCTGACCAGAGACATCAGCTGCCAGATCATTTTTAGACAAGAAAGAAAATACAAACAAACATTATTAGGTTGTAATTCTGAGGGAAAACTTCCAGAAGCTACAAGAGATTCTTCAGGAAGAAGTTGTGGAGAAGAACAATAAGGAGCAAGATATCAGCAGTGGGCAACTCCTGTGAGGCTGGAAGCCCAGCGAAAAGGGTAGGTTTAATGGCTTGTTTCTCCCTCCCTCTCATCTCTGGCAGTCAGCAGGCTCCCGAGTGGCTACAGAGCCTTTCTACACTCATGGGCTCAAAAGTTGCTACAACCAGTGAACTAGAAACTTCTTTTTTTTGGGGGGGGGAAAGTCATACAAATTTATTTAGCCTGTATACACAGGAGCCTTCAGTCTGAAGATCCCAAGATATAGGGGATATTATCCATTTTTATACTAAGGTTCAACAAAGTATGGACAGCTGTACAGGAATAGGATTGGACAAAATGAGGCCAAAACACAAAGCTGCCAACACTTCCAGTCACCACAGACCTGAACCAACATCGCAGGTGCCATATTGCTTCTCCACCCACTGTGCACCTTTGTCCTCCCCAGGTGGCTTCAGCCCCTCAGTTTACATCTTGTCCATTCCCACACAAACATTTCCCAATGCTGGTCAAGACTTCAGGAGTCACAAGGTTCTGGTGGATCTCGGGGGATCTGTATAATTCCAGGGCCTGAGCATACTTGGTGGGCTGCCTTCCAGAGAGAGTGACAGATGATTAGAGTGCTAGCTTTCCTCCTTTCAGATCTTTTCCCTCCCCTTCTCCCCCACCTTTGGCTGCTGAGAGAGACAATTGAGCTGGGGATCTCAAGAGTTGCTGCTTCTCCTCCATTGGTGCATCTACCGCATCGGGGCTTCCAAAGAGAGTGGAGTTCAAATATTTCCTCTTAAAGACCTACCACAGATGAAGGAATTCTTGGACTGTGAGCTCCCTGCTCACTGGTCCTCCCTGATGCTGCTTGCCTGGCTGCCCCATCAGAGCAGGGGGCACACCTTGAAGCAAAAGACATTAAATCTGCTTGAGCACACAATAGGCAACTTGGGGCCAGCACACTTCTCCCTGACATGGTCAGGGATTGACATTTGTGGACCCAGGTACAGGTCCACAGGAAAGATCTCATACCCCTAGGACACAATAGAGTAGCTTGGGGGCATGGAGGGGAGATTGGTGAACTAATCTTGGGAGGAAAGTGAACCTGAATGGATAGAACTGACAGGAGACTGTAGTGTGGGTTCTAGCCCTAGCACACACACAGAGCACATTTCCCCCTACAGGAAGGCCATGCTCTCAGCCCAGGCAGGGAAACTCCCTATTCTACAGTGCAATAGTGAGAAAGCTCGCTAGTTTGAGCTTCTTCCTGCTGGCAGATGCCAGAAGGAGATGACAGAGCAGAGCATGGAGAAAAAGAGCAAAATCTGCTCCTGAAAGCCAGATTGTGAATCTCAGATGACTCCACCCACAAAAGCAGACTTTCTGGCTGGTTGGGGTCAATTCATTCCATCCCTGGTGGTTATTCCCAGCAGTCTGGGAGGGACCATTGACCTCTGCTGAGACAACTACCTTACAGGCTTTTTATTTTATTTTACTTTATTTTATTTTATTTCAGGATATTATGGAAGTACGAACATTTCGGTTACATGTTATGATTTTGCCACATCCAAACCATGATTAGAGGCATGCCCTTGTCCCCCTACAATGCTCATCACATCTGTTAGTTGTAAGTTTACCCACCCTCAATCCCCCAATCCCAAAATTATATTATACAGTGTGAGTACTTTAGAGTTGATCAGTCAGTGCCAATTTGATAGTGAGTATATGTGGTGCCTATTCTTCCATTATTGTGATATCTCACTTTAGGGGATAGGCTCAAGCTCTATCCAGGAAATTAAAACAGGCGCTAGATCACAGTCGTTTTTTAATAATTGAGTAGTATTCCATTGTATACATACACCATATTTTATTAATTCACTCATAGATTGATGGGCACTTGGGTTGTTTCCATATCCTTGAAATAATGAATTGTGCTGCCATAAACATTTGAGTTCAGATGTCTTTATTATAGAATTACTTGTGTTCCTTTGCATAGATGTCTAATAGTGCTATTGCTGGATCAAATGGAATTTCTATTTTTAGCTCTTTGAGATAT
>CAUYPO010002344.1:0-25599 GCA_963574435.1 Cheirogaleus major | reverse complement strand
CCATTCTTACTGGAGATAAGTGATATCTCATTGCAGTTTTGATTTGCATTTCCCTGATGATTAGAGATGTTGAGCACTTTTTCATATGTTTGTTGGCCATTATTCTGTCTTCTTTTGAAAAATTTCTGTTCATGTCCTTTGCCCACTTTTTCATAGGGTTGTTTGATTTTTCCTTGCTGATTTTCCTGAGTTCTAAATAGATTCTAGTAAAATTTTATATCATTTTACTAAAGTCCATGGAAAAATATTTGGAAAGGAAAGAACATTTAATATGTATAATAATAAGTTAATGAGCTCTATTTTATGGCTTTATACAATGAGATATTTTGATTTTCTATATACCTGACCTTCTGATGGCTGTTAGGACAGATTTGAAAGAGAATGAATTAAGACCCCTGGCCTCAGAGAGTTTAGAGGAAGAGTCATACCTATAATAATACAATATGAGAGAACACATAACTAGGAAGGAAAAACATAATTTGTGTTTCTGAAAGAGATCCAGGAAAGAGGAAACCAATGCAGTTTCAAAGCTTTGTGGAAGATTTCACTAAGAAAATAGAACTTAAACTAATCTTCAAAACATGTAAAACATTGAGGTGGCTCTTCAAGTTTTGGAGAATTACCAGGAAGAAATTGGAATTACATAAATTCAACATGCCTGAAATGAAGAGATCTACTCTGTTGGATTCAGAATTGCTTATAGTTCTCTCTATATTAGATGCTGACATGCTGGAAGAGGATGTCAGAGGAAAGGCAGACGCTGAAGGTGAAGGAAGTGCAAGTGGCAGAGTCATAACAAGTAATTCCAATTCTCAATAAGGAAGGCATAATGACATCATAATTAATCTTTGATTTTCTTTATTAAAATTAATTTCTCTAATTTAGCAATGTATTTATTTTGTGAAAAATTAATAGTTTATATGAATTATATAATCACAAATATTTATAATAACATTGTTCTAATTATATGTGTTGTTTTTGTATCTATGAGATTTGGTAAAAGTTAGTTTTCCAAAGACAGAGAGACAGAGAGAGAGAGAGAAGGAAAAAAGAAAACTAAGGGATCATTCTGAACTAACCTTAACAAGTGACTTGCGGTAGTTTTCTGAGGTTACAAGAATCTTGATTGACAGAATTCTCTCTTTTTTTTAAACTCTGAAGAATAGCTTAACTGAAACCTAAATCTGTCCAACCTCTTAGCTTAAAAACAGAAATTTAGTAGAAGGCCAAAATTTATGAAATACAAATTTTTAACCTGGGGGAGAACAGAAAACAAAGCTAGTTGAATATCTGTTCAGTGGAGCAACTAAAAACCATTGAGATCCTATATTGATTTAGTGAGTGAAGATAAACACGTATTAATAGTTCAGGTGGTAGTCAGAATAATGCTCCCTTCCCCAAAGATATTTAAAAATTAAACTCCAGCAAAAGGGAATTTCCAGATGTGATTAATTTAAAGACCCTGAAATGAGGAGAATGTTCTGGACTATCTGGATAAAATCAGTGTAATCACAAAAGTCTTCATGAGGGAAAGAGGCAATCAGAAGAGTAGATACACGGACATAAGCAGAGGTCTGAGTGATGGGATTGCTGCCTAAAGGGGGCCACAGAGCCAAGGAATATGGGCTCTTTCTAGAAGCTGGAAAAGGCAAGGAAATGTTTTCTTCATGGAGCCTCTAGTGGGAGAGTACCCCTGCTGATGCCTTGATTTTAACATTGTGAGATGCCTGTTGAACTTCAGACCTTCCAACTGTAAGACAATGATTTATGTTGTTTTAAGCCACTAAATTTGTGATGATTTTTGTAGCAGCAATGGGAAACCAATACAGTGCTAAACAAAAACTTAAGTTATATTTTGGTATGTTCTACTAGCAATAAAATTTGAGAGGAATGAAAAACCTATTTTATAGTAAAGCCCACAGCAGAGCTCAGAGAGGAAGTGTGGAAGTCTCTATTTTCCCTCAAAGTCCCCTAGTCAGAGAAGATATTAAGTAGAAGATGAGATTGCTAAGAAGTCTCAGGATGCTTAAGAAGCCCTTCTTTAAACTCTCATGTATTCTTAGCTTCCAGACTCTTCCTCTTCTCTTTTCATCTAAACCTCTGAAGAGGGTTCTTACATTTCTTATATATGATTGAATATTTTGATTTGTTCTTCACTTGACAGCCTTACAGGTTCACATTTGCAACTAGATCATAATTAATTTTGTACCAATGAACAATAATCTCCATGTTTCATATAAGATTTATTATAATATTTCCATCGTTACTTTTTCCTCAATTGAAGCCAGATGAGAAAACATTTTAAAAATATGTATTTTATAAGAAAACATAGAGCTATTTTTGAGCCTCTCAAGTTGCCAAAGGAAGCTTTTCCTATAAAATAAAGAGTATAATCATATATATTCTGATCATCAAAGTAAGTACTTCACTGACAGTGCAAAAAAGAAGTTAATTACTGTATAATTTTATAGGAAATATTTGATGTATATTTATTATTATATTGATCATGATCTCAAAATGTACTGAACTATACTGCCTGAGGGTTTTGTAGATGTTATCATTTACTTCAATTCCTCATATCCCTACATTAAGATCATAGATGTTAAAAGAAACAAGCCCTCATATCAAGACAGCTTTTATACCTCCAATATTATAGTAGGCATGAATCAAAATGTAAGAAAATAACTGAGAGCGAGACCATGAAACAGCAATTCTGCTTGAATCTGTCATCAGCATTGATCAGTGGAGTTATTTGCATAAGGGTACCCCGGTTTAGCAAATGCTAAACCAAATCTGTAAGATGAGAAGGGCCACAGCTTTCTATACCACCTTAGTCAGGTTTTTACATACAACCTTAAATATTGTATGTGAAATATTGTGACTATTACATGCAGTGATATTTAAATATATGCAAGACAACTAGTCTTCATATAAAATATTAACTCATATAGCATCTAATAAACTTCTCAGAAGGTTGGTACAATTATTTTACTTTAACATATGAATTATGAAAATATTGTAAAATATTTCCCATTATAAAATTCTAGAAGTGAAAAGAGATATTGATCATTACATTATAAAGAAAATACTTATCTAATTATTACTTTAGTATTCTTATTAATAAAACTGATTACCCTCAATGTATCAATAAAGTATTTGACAGTTATGATGGTGTAATACATATAATGATTGCTGTTTTGATAATGGTAATGATACTGTAGTATTTCCTGTTAACATTTAATTATAATTAGCATGATATTGTGGGTGAACAACTGACAAATACATGTTTTTTTAATTATTAAATTTAATTTGCTTCTAATATTAGCAACATAACTGATAAATTATATTGGAGTCTGATTTTTTTATAGTTCTGGAAGGTATCTGACAGGATAAAGAAAATACATTGTGCTTGGTTTAACTAGATTTCTTTTTCATAGTGAAGCCACAAGGCAGGAATCCCAACACCCAACATTTTGCTGCTCTCCAGACATTTTGATGACTGGTTTTAAAATTTCCAGAAAGCACTTTATGAACATATGTGCAATTCCTTTGGGATTTATTGTTCTTCATGTTTTCTTTTTTATTTTTTTACTTATATTTATTGTGTTAGATCTATTTTCTCTCATAACCCTACTAGTTGAGCATGTCAGAATGATTAGGAAAGACAGTTCATTTGTACCATTTGTTGTTTATATTCACAGCAACAGGTTGCACTGAACAACATCCCATAATTCCTTTGAGAAGTCAATATGAAATAAACCTGATTAAAAACTACAGAGACAACTGAAAACAGAATAGGGACAATTTCCATTGTTTAACTACAATATTATCTGTGATTTGTTTTCACTCTTGTTTTCTAAGTGTCATGTATATACTAGAGGAAAATTACAAAGGAAATAAATAACTAATTATTAGGCAGGATAAAGGAGACAAAAAAATAACACAGTCAACTACAAGTGTTCTCTTTATATATATTCTACTTTGCGACAAACTGATGTTGTCTATTTTATATTCTCTCATACACTCCTTTTAAATTCTATAGATTGCTTATAATAATTGAACTTTCTAGGAGAACTTTAAACAAACCTCTTCAAGTGTGAGCATTAAAGCACTTTACTGAGTAGGCTGATTTGACAGTAAGTGCCAATTACAGATACTAGAGAAAAAGATGGGTGGATTTGCCTCAGTAAAGAAATAAATAAATGCTTCGTTAATATCAGTTAAAATAGGGGAACAGATGGTAACTTTGGAAACAGTTTGAATTTTATGCACACTTTAAAAAAATATTTTTGATATTCCATAGAATTAGAGCAAAAAAATAATGCATGTGGAAAAGAACTTTTAATATATATGCAAATCTAAAATAAACTGGTCAAGTCTAAATCAAATATGGAAATAATAATAATAGTAATATTTTAAAGATATTTATGTATTCTTGAAATTTGCATCCTTCATATAAATGCAATATAATCATCAGCCACCTAATGAGTTTATATTGTTCTTGTATAAGGAAGAAAAGCATGTATCCAAGACGCAATCCGAGAGAAAAAATGCAAAGAATATATAAAAAAGAAATTATTTGATTGTTAATTTATATAAGACAGGACCATAAGTGAAATATATAATTTTTACCACTCTATTCAGGGAATAGTAATACTATTTAATTACTTATATGAAGGCTTATAACATGGAAAGTAAATACACATTTCTCTGGCTAACAAGCAATTTATATTACTCTTACATCACAGTCTTTCCTTGATTATATTTTATAATGTATATTCAGAATGTTAACATATTGTAACAATTTTCATTCCCACTAAAATGTTTGAAAATGATAAATATTCTTTGTATCAATCTCTGCTATGGAGTCAAAGTCCATCTCTTTTAACAGTATTGATGGGGTATAGTTGTACACAAAATCTAATCTCCATCTGAATGCACTTATTAGAGCAAATTATTCAACTGTGGGTTTTTCTTATAAAAATAAGAAACACTTCCTAAGAAATGAATCCATTTATAGCAACAATACAACTAACAAATAGGTAGCAAAATGGTCATAGTTTGAATTAAGGAAAAACAAGGGCTTGTCTAAAATATAAAATGATTTTAATGAAATAAAGATTTTTGTATTTAAGATGATTCAATTACTAATCAGGATAACATTTTACAGGATTGTACAAAAACATATAAGCAGAAAAAATTATGTAAATAACAATAGGGACTAAGGAATATAGGAAAAGAAATAATGAGGTAGTGAAAAAATGTTTTTGCTTTATAAGCCATTAATACTCAAAAATTTTAAACATATATATGTGTTTAAATTTAAATGCAGAGGTATGATTTAGTTCTACTTCTAGTTTTCAAAAATATGAAAAAAACTAACAAATATTACTTAGAGTGTTATGTTAAATGTTATTTAAAATGCAAATTTAAATATATATGTATTTATGTGTGTGTATATATATGTGTATGTGTATATATATAGACTTGAATAAATAGAAAAACACCTTGTGCTGGTTGATGATTAAGAAGGAATGTTAAAAAGAAAGAAAATTTCATCAAATTAATATAACATAACTCAAAATGCCAATTGAATTTTTTTGGAACTTAATGATCCCAAATTTCCTGAAGGATGAAAGGATTACGGTAGGCAAGAAATATTAAAACAAAACTGAAGAATAATATATATGAGGTCCAGGGAGTTTTCACTATCAGGCTTGAAATGTACCTACCTTAAAACTGCATTAAAATATAAATTAAATAAACAGTGTGACACTGGAAGATCAATGTAACAAACTTTTTTTAATAAAACATGCTCATATGTAATAATACATAATAAAAACTATATCTTAAGTTTAATGGGCATGATAAACTATTACAAAAGGTTGGTATAAGAACTAACAAATATTTTGAGGCGAAAGTTCAATTCCTGACTTACAACTTACATGGAAATTGTCATTGGAATTACATTTTTAGAAGAAGAGCACTAGATTAGAAACAACAGAATGCCTGTATTATCCTCGAGGTACAGAAGACTTTTTTGTGAATACGAGAGCAAAGGAAATAAGGATAAAATTAATATTACAAGGACTAATATTCGTTTCAAAATATAAATACAATTTAAATGAATGTGATAAATTAGAGAAAACATTTTATGTGTGTTTATAGAATGAGTTGTCAATGCAAATAGCGGGGCCCTGATTGCACTTGCCCCTGCTCCTGGGCCTGAGATTCCTTGACAAAGAGACCTGGGGATATGGGCCCCCATCCATTAAAGGCTGAGTATGAGTTGATGTCAGAAAAAGAATTTGCCAAAAATCAACATTCATTGGTTAGCCAAGCAAACCAACGAACCAAAACAAACAAACAAACAAAATAAACAACAAAAATGAAACAAAACAAAATTTTAGCAATTTGGGTAAAGAAAGAAATTTCCTCAACTTGATAAAGAGAATCTATGTAAAACTCACTATCTGAACTACTCCCAGCTGTCAATAAAACCAACCTGTCTACATGTGGGTGAACTATTTTGTAAACATATTGTGATACCCAGCTTATGCCTGGACAGACAAATTGTCTTCTTTGGGCCCTATCTAAATTGCAGATTCATAAATTATATACATATATGTGGGGTGTGTGTGTGTGTGTGTGTGTGGCTGTTGCTGCTGTTGTTTTTCTTTCTGCAGTATTACTTAGGTAACAGAGTTCCAAGGAGCTGGAAGAAATGTAAAACGAGACATTGGTTTTGGGAAAAAAAGAAAGAGATAGAGGCTGGAAGCACTTTGAGTTTAGTATTAGCAGAAGCCTAAAAGGCCTTCAGAAAGCTATCAGGAATGGCTTAAAGTAAAGTACAAAAATATTGGAATCTGAAGGAAAAGCAACACCTGTCATGTAGTAGCTAAAAGGAATATAGAAATATACCAAATAAACTTGGTGATCCAGCTAAGAAGATTTTCAAGAAGATTGTTGAAGGTAATACCTAATGTTTTGCTGTCTATGAAAAATGTGACAGAGAGAGTAATTAAGACAAATTAAATCTAACAAAGGCACGGATTCTTGAATTAAAAAAATAAAACTGTTTCTCATTCCAAGTCTCTCCAGATGGGAAATTATTTTAAATTAAGAACAGGTCTCAGCCTTAAGATCAAATCCATAGTAAGTTTACAAAATCTTCTGTGAAGATGTCACAGTAAGCTGCCTCAGAAAAACTCAAAGATAGGAAAAAACACAATCAGAAGACCCTCCAAGTATCTTACAGGTGTATCTTATGGATTCTCTCTTTTAAGCAACAAGTCTTTTAAGAATTGTAGGGCCACTGTTATAGGGAACCCATAGTATATTGAAAACATATGAGTGTGGCTTTTGTTATAATAATAAATTGATAGACTTAAAGGCAAGAAATATTTTTAAGACATTGTTTCAGCTTTGACAGAAAGGGACACAGACAATATTACTTTTAAAGAGGACCTTGACCTATTAAATTATTAATGTTACTAGCTTAGATAAATTAGAGACGTTGAGAGGTGTTATTATTCTTTGCAGTACAGAGCTGAGTGAAAGAGAGGTGAACAAGTAAACAAAACTGGACTCTCCAAGGAAGAAGGAAGAGGAACATGCTGAACAGACAACCAACTGTGTGACCTACACATCTTTATAAGAAAATAGTTATATTAATAAGAATCTCAAAGTTGTTATACACAAGGGTGAGTTTATGCACTGATCTCTTTGTTCATTGGTTCATATATATTCTCAAGTCTAGGAGGAAAACCTCCAACATCGATGAGAACACCCTCCTTATGCTTCACTTTGTTACTGAGCTCTAAAGTCTTTGTAACTCCTCTTCATGAAAGCATCCCTAGCTTTTTTTTTCCCCATTAGCTTGGAGAAGGGAGAAAAGAGGACATATGAAAATATTCTCCCCCTAAGCTTATCAATTATCTTCTGTAAATCCTATCAATTCTTTTCTTCAGTAATTTGTTTCCAAATTCTTGTCTTCTTCTTATATAAACTTTTGCAGAGATTTTGAAAATCATAGTTAACTTACTTTTAGTGAGTTTTATCTAGGAAGACATTTACAGTTTTACTGTAATAAAAATTTAATGCAAGCTCCAAATGTAATTTTAAAATAGTTAGTAACCACATGAAAAAACTAAAGCAAGTGGAATTAATTTTAGTAAGATGTTTTATTTAATCCAAAATAGCCAAAGTAATATTATTTCTACATGCAATCAATATAAAACATTATTAATGAGATAATTTACATTCTTTTGTGTGTATTTTGAACTTATTTTGCACATCACTAGTTAGAATAGTCACATTTCAAGGGCTCTACAGCCATGTATAATTAGTTGCTACCATATTGAACAGTAGAATTTTACAAGCATCTCAGATTATGAATTACTATGGCTTATTTCCTAATAGTCTCAGGCTTGGGGAAATCTATTATTCTGAATCATGCTGCACATAAAAAGCATAATTGAAGAGAAGGCTCCATTTTGTTTCCATTTATTTCAAACTTCACCAACCAAAGAAGCAACATTAGTGCTAGATTAAGTCTATGGAGTAGGCTACATCAATCCCCGTAATAACAAACCTACCTTTCCATCCCTCAAAAATATAAAAATAATTCAAGAGTAAAACTCGATGTTACTACATGTTTTATTCAAAGATATACACCGTAGACCCTAACAATGGTGTTTAATAAAATGTTTACCACTCTCTGATCTTGCCTCTAAAGGCTAAAGAATTAATCCATTTTTATTAATCTATCATGTATATAATACTTAACAGTCTTACTAGTCGGAAAGTTGATCTTTCCTTCATATTCAGTATTGACAATGGAAGAACATATCTAATATTCCTGATAGATATTGTATTAAAATTGCATTGATGTACAAAAAGTTACTGAAAACTTAAACCAACACTCATTTATTATCTCACAGCTTCCATAGGACAGGACTCTGGACATTGACTAGCTGGGGCCTCTGCTCAGGTTCTCATCAGGCTGGAATCAAAGTTTTGGCTAGGGCTCTGAAGTCATCTGAATCTGCCTGTTCTCTTCAGAGCTCACCAGTTATTGAAAGAATTCAGTTCCTTGCAGCTGTATTAATTTGGGCTAGGAGACACCTGCCGTTTCCTGACATATGAACCTCTCCACAAGATGGAAGCTTGCTTTTTCAAGGCCATAGGAAGGTGTCTCTGCTTCTTGAATTTTCTCTAATATCTTTGCTCTTGCAGCCCTTATAATCTCTGAATAGGCTTTGGGGTCATTATTCCCTCATCTTGAACAATAGCACATATTCAAAGCCAAATAATTTTAGGGTCCAGTCCTGTAGGGTCTAAGAACTCTGACAGCTTTCCTTCATTTTGTCCTGTCGTCATCCTCTGCATTTCAAACAGGCAGTGTTTCTGCTGAGGTGGCTGATTAGGTCCATGGTTCGCACACATACGAATCTATTTATCAAATGGCTGTTTGGCCACACTCTTACCGTTCTCTTCTGAATACTTTCTCATTTTTTTATAATATGGACAGGCTGAGAATTTTCCAAATCCTGAAGGTCTGGTTCTTTTAGCTTAACAATTTCTTCTTCGATTTATTTTTCTCTCCTTGTATTTTACAAGGATAGGTCAGGATAAACCAAGCCATTCTTTCAATGCTTTACTCAGAAATCTCCTCAGCTAAATATCAATTTCATAGCTCACAAGTTCTACTCTCCACAAAACACTAGGACACAAACATAAATCAACCATGTCCTTCGCCATTTTATAACAAAGACCATATATTCTCCATTGTCCACTAGCATGATTCTCATTTCTAGTTGAGGCCTCACCAGAATGGTATTTATAGTCCGTATTTCTACCAATATTCTGTTCATGATTATGTAAATATTATCAAAGAAAATGAGAGCTTTCTCTGTAGCTTTCATCTTTTTTTACCCCCTGACACTCACCACAATCACCTTTAAAAATCCCCTCACAGGAATCTCAGCTTTTTCTACAATAAACTTCAAAACTTTTTCAGGTTCTACTATTACCCAATTCCAAAATTGCTTCCACATTTTTAGGAATCTGTTACAGCAGCACCTCCACGTCACAGTACCAAATTCCGTCTGCTTGAATGGCCATACTGAAATACCACAGACAGCAGGCTTAAACAATAGACATTTGTTTATCCCAGTTTTGGAGGCTGGAAGTCTGAGATTTAGGTGCTGGCAGATTATTTTCTTGATGAGGGCCAGTGGCTTGCAGATGGCCACCATCTCTCTGTATCCTCCCATGGTGGTGAGAGGAAGTTCTAATTCTTTTCTTATAAGGACAGTAATGCAATTATGGGGGATCCACCCATATAATCTCATCTAAACCTAATTGCCTCCCACAGGCCCCATCTCCAACTACCATGACATATGGGGTTTGAGCTTTAACATATAAATTTTGGGGGAATGCAACTCAGCCTATAAGACCAATAAGGGGTGTGGAGAATCCCAGAAATGAACAACAGTAGGAAGCTGTTAACACCTGTGCTGGATTTTCTCTGTTGGTCCCCAATCTTCTACACCTTGCTGTGGTCCTTCCTCAGACCATATCCATGAGATGCCTTCTCTTTTGGCTTCTATTTGACTTGCCTAATGGAAGGCACAGGCAGGCCTGTAGACTGAAAAATGAGAAAGATCAGGGCACAGTGACCCATAGTATCCACCCCTCCTTCTCCCAACTGCTTTCATATCCCTTTCAATGCTTCTGTCATATTTAGTATTTGGCAGATAATAAGAGCTCAATAATATTTAAATAATGGGTGTAAGGATGTGTTTGTGTATATGTGTATTGTTTTACCTCTAGGAGTTTTTGTGCATATAGTAATTATATCTAGCATTGATTAGGCGCTTACCATGTATTCTAAGTGCTTAAATATATTACACACTAGATAATATCTATAAGAAAAACATTACGATTATCCTCATTTATAGTTAAGTAACCTGAGAAGTGCTAATATTTGTAACTTGCCTAAAGTCAAGACCAAATAGCTAAGTAGCAAAAGGAATAGGATTTGATCTAGGGCAGTCTGCCTGTAGAGATATGCTCTGAACCACAATGTCATATATGCTGACTCATTTACCAGACATGTCTTGTCTACCTGACCTTGTGGCACACACATATTCATTTTCAAGCTTCTGGCAAGAAGCAGTAAACATTTCTGTTTCAAATATCGTGCAATTAAACTATAGAATCATTTCCATTTTTAATTCTTACATCACTTTAACTTGAATTCTGGTTCTTAAGTGCCCTAAATCTTGTATTAATTGAATGTTGCATTTCTATATCAATTACAGTATTTAAAAATAAATAACAGCTTAAAAAGTTGATCTTATGGACATAGAAAGTAGAATGATAGGTACCAGAGGCTTGAAAGAGGAGGGGAAAGGGGGAGAGGAAAAGATGTTGGTTAGTGGGCACAAAAATGCACCTAAATAGAAGGAATAAGTTCCAGTATTCAATAGCACAGTAGGTGACTGTAATTAACAATAGTTTATTGTATATGTCAAAATAGCTAGAAGACAAGATTTGGAATGTTTCCAAAAGAAAGAAATTATAAATGTTTGAAGTTATGTACATCTCAGTTACCCTGGTTTGATTATTACACATTGCATGTAAGTATCACAATATCATATGTACCCCCAAAATGTGAATATTTATTATGTATCAACAAAAATAAATGAATATCATCCTTAATTTTTAGCATTAGGGTTGTAATGCATATTAAATAAAGACCATACAGGGCTTCCAATCTTTATTTCTACTTAGCCAGAGACTAGCACAACTACTACTGGGTTTCCCTATTTCTACTATACAGTTTTTTAACCTCTTGAACAATACTAGATTATGTCCCAAGCATTTTAAACTCTGCTTAGCAGGACTGTACATTTTTTTTTTATGTTATTCCTCATGACCTTCAAAGCTAAAGCTTCGGATTGACCCTTCCTACTTATAATCAAAATTTTCAAAATGTGTCAAGCGGGCAGCTTCCCTTAGCAACAGTTTCATTTTTACCCAATTTAATTTTATTCCAATGTAAGAACAGGAACATACTAGCTTATTTGCATGCCTTCTGAGAGACATAACACAAATGTTAGATGCAGTTAAAAATATAGGCAAAAACGGAACTATTCAAGCCCATTTTTTACCTGAATGCCTGTTACAAAGATCACATTTATAGATAGAAATGCAGGTAAAGATCTGTGTGAAAAAAATTTGCAAATAGAAATTAGATTAGACTCAAAGAAACAATAATGACATCAACACTAGCTGTTTCTCCATTTTTTAGAAAGACTAAAAGCAAATATGGTTTCATTGAGTAGTGCAAGAATTGAATCATAGAGAATATCTCATCTCATCAGGCTGTGAAAATAAAGAAAACTACTTTTTTATGCTTATATCAAGAGATATCACTGGCAGAATATTATTATGTAAATATTTTCTATACTCACATCCCACTTTTCTTCCTTCCACTATACATAACACGAACTTGTAAAACACAGTTTCCTTATATGGCAACTGTCTCTTCCTGCTCCTGAGTAATCTTGAAGAGGCAGATTTACCAGGGTGTTAAGAAAGGGCTTGATCCATTCATTTGTTGATAGACAGTTAAGTTGGTTCCATAACTTGATTATTATGAATAATGCTGCCATAATCATGGAAGTGCAGATACTGTTAGAGATCTCAATTTCATTTCCTTTGGATATATACCCAGAAGTGGGATTACTGAATTTTTTGAGGAACTTTTATACTGTTTTCCATAATGGCTGTACTAATTTTTATCCACCCCCTCAAATGTAAAAGGATTACCTTTTCTTGTAGTATGTTATTAGAATATTATTTTTCTTCTTGTCCTGTATACTTTTAGTGTCTTTTAGAGTTTAAGCTTTAAAACTTTTTATTCAGAAAGAGAATTAGAGAGTTAAACACTTTCATCAAACTAAAATTTTGTCCATAAAAAAACATGCATAATGTTTAATGTTTTCTTAATGATTCCATCAGAGTATCATATTATTAATATTTCACCTATTTTATTGTAGTTGTTGTTCAAAAATGGTTTCCCTTTAAAGAAGTTTGAAGAATTTATTATTTTTCACATGATTTTCTCCAAAGTTATTTTTAAGTGATATGCCAATGTAAAGTCTATTACATAACTGTATTTTAACAGCCCTTCCTGTTGTTAATATACTCGACTATATTTTTTGTGGTTGTCATAGTCCATTTCTGCAAAATATCTTGGACTGGATAATTTATAAATAATAGAAATTTATTTCTCACAATTCTGAATGCTGAGAAGTTCAAGATCAAGACACTAGAAGGTTCAATGTCTGCCGAGGGCCCAATCTCTGCTTCCAAATGGTGCCTTGTCACTGCATCCTCCTGAGTGGACAAATGCTATGTCCTTACTTTGTAGAAGGGGCCAAAAAGGATGTAGTTAGTTCCCTTGAACCCTTTTTAAGACACTAATTCTATCCATGAAGCAGAGCCCTGATGACCTAATCACCTCTTAAAGGTCCCATGTTTTAAAATCATTGCCTTGGAGATTGAGTTTCAATATGAATTTTGGAAGGAACACATACATTCAAACCATAGCAGTGCTGTATATTCATCTTTCTGCTTCTTTATGAAATAATTGTATTTTTATTTTCTGTTTATTTTCTAACCTCTGTCAATTGAGTTTTGAGCTCCTATGTTGTATTAATTCTTCTTTTCTTAATTTCTCATGGATAGGTTTGAGTTCTTGTGTACTGGAGACTATATTGATTCAAGTATTGATTTCATTTCATTTTATGGAGAATATATAGGAGTTCTATCTATAATATACTTGTTATTTTTTTGTTATCATTAGTGATTAGAGAAAGCTGAGATGAGTTTTCTCTGTTATTTGGGCAAACTATGTGAAACTTTGAATAAGACATTATAAGAATTCCACCCATTTAGAAAATAAATATTTCTGAAAGATATTTGAAACTGGAGAATGATTATACAAGCTCTCTAAAGAAAAGGATCATGCTACATTACAAGGATTTGTCTGGAGATAGGTAAACATTATTATAAATGGTGATATAAATAGATTCTTTCATAATTTAGATCTCTGTATCACTATACAGTTGGCCCTCCTTATCCATGGGCTCTGTATCTATGGATTCAACCAATTATGGATCAAAATATGTGAAAAAATTGGATGGTTGTACTGAACATGTATGAAAATTTTCTTGTTACAATTTCACAAAGAATATAACATAATAACTATTTATATAGCATTTACATTGTATTAGGTGTTATAAGTTACCTAGAGATGATTTAACTTACATGGGAAGATGTGCATAGCTTACATGCAAATACACCATTTTATAATATATCAGTGATTGAATATCCATAGATTTTGGTACCTGTGCTGGATCCTGGAACCAATTCCCCATGGATACCAAACTATGACTATGCTTTATAGCCACAAGCAAAGCATTAATAATATCTGTATAATATTTTTCATAAATATAAAATTTAAATTTGGGAATGTAGATGAAAAGGCGTCACATAAAGATAATTTAGTTGAAGCATAACTGATGGTAGCACTTTACAAATTTTATATATACGAAGTTAGACTATCAGATTTGTGAGTCTTAGTTCTTGAGACCATTATTTGACTAGAGAGACCATTATTTGATAAGAGACGTAAAGCCTCTACGAACAGTTTGCTAGAGATAAAATTCGGCACAATTCAGATTTGTTAATTATAATATGATAATCCCAGAAAGGTAATTGATAACAGGTATTTTTTTTTTCAAACCATCCCAAAATTCTAAATTCACACCGAGAAAAAATGATTTGCTACAATATCACTCAGTGTGTATAGGATCAGGACAAAGCAAGTTGTGTCCTTAAAAGATATTTTAGTCAAGCAATGGAAGTGAGATGATTTGTTAATTGCACCTCAAACATACTATTAATCATCTTATTGGTACCAATGTTTAAGAATCAGTATATTCTGCACTTTGATATGAAAAAACAAAGTTTTTGCTGAAGTTTTTACTTTCCAATTTTCTTTTTATCTATCACAAATATGCCTTTACTTTATGCCAAGAAGGTTAAAAGTGAACAGATCCCAGCTTATTTTGTAACTTTTAATTATAGCTATTGATGGCTTCCTGATACATCATGATCTCTGTCAACATATTCATGAAGCACTACCATCTCATTTACAAACCGTATTTTGCCCAGATGGCCAAGCACATCCAATTACTTTGAATTATTTAGCTCTCTTTTAGAAGTCAGTTTTCTGACCTTTCTAAAAATGAAGGATAGTCATCTTTGTACTCTCTATTTGGAATACTCTGAGTATACAGTTATATATAAGTTTAAAATAATAAATTTATTATGACTAATATCTTTAAGTGCAAGTAGAAAATTGAATTTATATTATTAGCCCCAAATAAATTTGGCCAAAAGCAGCTTGGAATGCATGAAGTATATTAGTCAACAGTAAATATCCTGAAGTGTTGATGCTTTGATCATTCCTAATTTTGATGCAAAACTTTGTCATTTTATAGATATTTTTATTTGTCTTATGTTCAGAATTTTTTTTCATATTTTAAGAATTGTCCTGTTTCTATTTCAATTTTAAAACAATCATTTCTCATATTCGTTAATATAAATACTTAAAAATCATTAAATGTCTACTCTGTACATGGGAAACTTGTAAGGTGCTTCTACCAGTTGTGCATCAAGGAGGGACTTAATTTTTACGTGATGAAAATCTTGATGACTGATTACTTAGAAATTTCTCATTTTTAAAAGATTTTCTTTAATCTATCTATTATCCTTTTAATTATATAATACATACAGCTGAATATGGAGACAGAAAAGTATCTGAAAATGTGTTCATCAATTTTATGGGGAGCAAGGTGAGAATATTGTTTTAATGTTTTTTGTTCATTTATATTTGTTAAAAGAAAAAATATTAAAAATAATATAAATTACCTAATGCAATATTTTTCTGTGATAGTACATTCCTTTGGCCTAACATATTCTCTATTGTTATACACTTATCTTATTCAAACTAATTATTTGTTAAATATACAAATCTAAAGAAGTAATTGATGACAAATATTATTTTGCTTGTTTACTTAGGAATGTTTGCATATTTACATATTGTTTGTAATATAATACATATTACTTGCTTCCTTGACTTCAGCCAACTCAAAAATCATAATAACATAAAGCAACTGGATATTTTATTTGATTAATTCCATTAAGAGAAATATAACCGAAAAAAGGCCAATTTTAGTGGAAGAACATTGTAATGGATAAGTAGGAGTAGGAAGTAAACTCATTTCAGCTCTACAATCAGGAATTCTAGATGACCATAAGCTGCTTACTGGACACAGGTGGCTGTTTTCTCAGGAGAGCATTTCATAATAGGTTTTAAATTAGGAAATGGAAATCATTAGTTTTAGATACTTTTCAAATCTCACATGTGTGAAAGCCTTCATACATCATAACTGAAATAATGAGAAGCGATTAATAAACGTCATTGAATTAAATGAGTTGCCAGATGTATCTGATCCTCAAGTGAGCATGAAAAAAATGCAAAAAAAATCTCATAAAATGTGTCATAACAGTTTGTGACAATTTATATGAAACCACAGAGATGATTCCAATTTCAAAGCATAAAGTAATTTTAGAAACTTAAGTTATTTATTTTGAGAGTATAATCAAGTTCTATATTTTAACATTTGAAAAATTATGTTTTTTCTTCTATCTCAAAGCATAAATAGAAATAAACCAACAACAGAAATATCAACAAAATATAACAAATTGCCTCAAATTAACAAAAAATAGACTGGATTATATATATGTCCCATTTCAAGTAAGTAGATTAAAAAAATAGTCCCTTAGTTAATCTGTTTACTGAGGAACATTTTTAGAAACAGATAATTTGTTAGATTTTATTTTTAAAGCTAAATTACAACTTAATGAACAATCTATGCTGTGATATATATTATTGGTGGTCATTATCAAAGTTAAATTTTAGAAAATCATGTTAAAATAGAAAATTTTTCTTTTCCCATGAAAAATCAATCTTTGTCAAGATATATATTAAAAAGGATTCAATATTTCAATGTTTTATGAAAAATAGTTTTTAACTTATAGAAATTTTATAGCCCAGCAATCAGAAATATATAATTATTATTATTTAATAAATTTATTTATTTATCCTTTTTACTAATCAGTCAAATTTTAGCCTAATGCCAAAGAAATAATGCGTCTCTCCATGTTCCTCAATGTAAAAAAAATTCTTCTGCTTAAAATATTCACAAAAGATAGTATTTTATTTTTTATTGGTGAGGATAATGAAGATTTTGTACTTACATCTGTATTCCACTTCCAAAGATTATGATTTATCGATCTAAGAAGTGATCTGGGCATTAGAATATTTTATCTGCTCTATTGTTTATTTAATGTGCAAGGAGTTTGAGACACACTCTGTTACTTGGTATTAATCAATATTTCTTTGCTTAAAAATACTTTTATCCATTTATCATATGTGCATGTATGTGTTTGTGTATATCTTTAGATTGCATCAAATACAAGAAACTGCGTACTGTGAGTAGCATAAGTGAAATAAAATACTTTTTTCTTCAGCTAAAAGCTTTATAACTACTGGAAATTATAAAACTCTATAAGTGAAATCTGTTTTTCTGCAGCAAAACTGACTCTTAAATTTTTATTTACTGATTAATTCATGAGTAACTTGAATATTCTGCTAGCTCCCTGAACTCAAATGCATTAAGCAAAACTGATCATCTTTCCTAAATTACTTATTCCTTTTGATTTCTCTATATCTTTCAAAGGAGTGGATAATTTCTTCTTTTATTTCTTCTTTTCTGTTGTCTGGAAAATCATGTGACAGCTGAAGCTGGAGGCGGCATTTTGAATAATTTGGCCTTGAACAGAAACAGTTCATCAATGAGAAATTATATCCTTCATGCTTTTCAGCGACATGTCATCCAGTTTCTGATTTTTATAAGTAAATCATGTAAAAATTCTGTTTAATCAAAATTATTTTGTTCTTTTTGTTACTGACATTTAAGCATAATCATAGCTAATACATATTGATTATTCTTTTTTCCATTTCCAGAACAATTATTTACCTACAATTAATCCAAACACTTAATTATCCTACCTGGTATTTTAGAATATATATTATCATTCATTTGTTCAACAAGTTTTTAATGTTTTTCTACCAGCATACTATGTGCCTAGCAAAAGTGTCATGCAAATTTCTATCCTCATGGATGTTAGATTTTATTTGTAGAAGATAGAAAATAAGTATTAAAATGTATGGTATTTTAGATAGGAAATATAAAATATACCCTTTCTTTGTATGACTTTATGATGTGGCAAATTATATATGTGTGTATGCATGCAAACACACTAGAATTGAATCTATTTTGTCAAGCAATGCTATACATTTATTATTCAAATGAATTTAATTTGGTGCTATAGAAAAAAGTATGTGTTGAACCTCAGTTATCGGAAACAGTTGGATGCCAAAGTGGCTTTGCTGAAATCTATTTGCATATGGTCTGCTATGGCTTGAATATAACCCCCAAAAACCATGTGTTGGAAACTTAATTGCCAATGAAAGTGTTGAGAGGTGGTGCCCAACAGGAAGTGTTTAGGTCATGAGGGCCCCATCCTTATGAGTGGATCAGTGCCCATTGTAAAAGGACTTAAGGCTTTGAGTTAAATCTTTCTCTTCCATGCTCGTGTTCTCTCTGGCCTTTTCACCTTCTACCATGGAACAATGCAGCAAGAAGTCCCTCACTAGATGTGGGCCCCTTGACCTTGGACTTTCCAGCCTCTAGAACTGTAGCAAATAAATCTCTGTTCTTTACAAATTACCCAGTCTCAGGTATTCTGTTATAGTACTGCAAAATGAACTAGGACCAAAAATTGGTACTGAGCATTGGGCCTGTTGCTGTGACAAATACCTGAAAATGTGGAAGTGGCTTTGGAACTGAGCAATGAGCAGAAACTAGAAGAATTTGGAAGAGCAGTCCAAAAAAAGCCTAGATTGACATGAATGGAGCATTGAGGGCAATTCTGCTGAGTGTTCAGAAGAAGAGAAGAACTTTATGGAAAATCTAGAACTTCTTAGAGATTTTAAGTGATCATGATCAGAATGATGGTAGAAATACAGACAGTAGAGACTATTCCAGGTAGGTCTCAGCTGAAACCAGGGAACACGGCATTGGAAACTGGAGTAAAGGCCACCCTTGTCATACAATTACAAACAACGTAATAACTTGGAGTTATTGTGTCCAGGACATGGGGCTTTATGGAGGGAAAAACTTAACAGTGATGAACTAAGATGTCTGATAGAAGAAATATCTAAGCAGCAAAGCATTCAAGATCCTACATTGCTTTTTTGGGGGGAGGGTCACTTAAAATGAGAGAAGAGAGAAATGATTTTAAAATGGAATTTATAATTTAAAAAAAACAACAGAAACTAAAATTTTTGAAAAATTTCAACCTGGCCATGTAAAGAATAAAAACACTTTTTTTTTTTTTTTTTTTTTTTTTTTTGAGAGAGAGAAAACTAACAGTTTGGTCAAGCAAGCCTTTGCCAAAGAGATTATCATGGATAGGTCCAAATGCTATTCATCACAACAATGGGAGAAAGAACTCAAAGGCATTTCAGAAATCATTGAGGCTACTCCTCTCATCACAGGCCCAAAGCAAGAGCTTGAGGGCAAGGTTTGCAGAGAGGTTCCTTGGGACCTCGGCATTTGCTGACCTGCACTGCCTGAAGCGTCTGCTCCCTGCATCCTGGTGCAGTCCTACTCGGCTGCCCCAGCCATGGCTCAAGTGGGCCCAGGTGCAACTTGGGCTGTCCCTATGAGGGATGAAAGTGGTGAGCCTTGCTAGCATTCATGTGAAGCTAATTTTGACAGTGCACAGAGTTTGAGAGCTGTGGGGCTTGATGACTTCTGTCTAGATTTCAAAGAATTTGGTGGACAGCCTGGGGGTTCAGGCAGAAACCTGTCGTAGGGTAGAGCAGACACTAGGACAAAGCCTAGTGGAGCCATAAAAATAAAGCCACCATAGAGAGTCTCCACTAGAGTAATGCCTAAGGGAGTTCTGGGAGTGGGAACACCATGAAAACCCCAAAACTGTAGAGCTACCTGTGAGAGCTCCAGGCATGAGATTCCAACTCTAGAAAGCTGCTGTGTGGGCTGATCCCAGCAAAACCATTGGGACAAAGCTACCTGAGTCACTGGGGGCCCAACCCCTGCCTCCCTATACTCAGGATGTGGGACATGGATTCAAAGAAAATTATTCTAGAGCTGTAGGATTTAAGGTTTTTTACCCTATTGTATTTTGAACTTACTTAGGACAAGTTACCCCTTTCTTCATGCCTATTTCTCCCTTTTACAATGGGAATGTCTATCCTAGTCTTGTCCCACCATTGTGTTTTGAAAGCAGATAACTTATTTTTTAGTTTCACAGGCTCACAGCTGTGGGAAATTTGGCTCAGGATGAATCATGAGTTGAATATCACCCATTTCTAATTTGATATGACTTAGAACTTTGGACTTTTTTAGTAAATGATTTTTGGTGCTATTGGTATGGTATGAATGTATTTTTCATGTGAGAAGGACATTAATTTGGGAGCCCAGAGGTGAAATGCTATGGCTTAAATGTGTCTCCCAATGGACATGTGTTGGAAACTGTATTCCCAATGCAACAGTGTTGGGAAGTGGAGCTTAATAAAAGATGTTTAGGTCATGAGGGCTCCACCCTCATGAATGGATCAGTAGTGATTATAAAAGGAGTTTAGACTGTAAGTTCATTCTCTCTCTCTCTCTCTTTCTCTCTCCCTCTCTCACCCTTCTGCCTTCCACCATGGGATAATGTAGCCAGATGCAAGCCCCTTGACCTTGGACTTCCCAGCCTCCAGAACTATAGAAAATAAATCACTATTCTTTATAAATTATCCACTCTTAGATATTCTGTTAGAGCAGCACAAAATGAGTGAAGATATGGAGCTTTAAAAGACATCTGATAAAAATGAAGCAGGTGAGAAAGTAAGCAGGTAGGCTGAGTTCCTGTCCTTTCAAGAAAAACCCCTACATAGTCTTTAGATAAGAAAAAGAATGTGAACGCAGTTTTACTCCGTATATGTAAGGAAGAAGAATTATAAATAAAAAGAACAAAATTACTATTTTGTTATTTTCCATAACAAAATAAAACACCAGCATCACTTTTTTTGAGACACCTCTATGTCAAATAAACAAACAAAACAAAAAGCTAAAAAAAACCAATTTTTCTTCCATCTGTCACAGACCATCACATAGACTCAGTGCTGTGATAGCCCAAATCAGCTAACCCTAACATTGTAGCTGTCACCACTAAGCCAACCATCCCAGGAGAACCAGAGCCTCCTTTTTCTGGCTACATATCTGAGTCATGGAAGCACTTGTCATGCTTTCTGTCAAAATAGTGATAGTATCAGTTAATTCCAGGAATTTTTGGGACTGGAGCAACCTTGGAACAAAACTATCAGTCATCAATCCCAGAAAAGTGGCAGAGACAGTACCATGGTTGGAAGAGCAGATGCTGCAGTGAAAATATTAGACACCTTTTGAGATTTCTTCAAACCCTGAAGTAGGTTTTGTGGGGGTATTTTGTTGGGAACTCAAATTACTACATAAAATGTTGAAGAAAAACATAAAGATAATTTGGGTTTGTTTTGTTTTTCTCATATACATTTGTAAGTTATACTGACCTACAATTTTTGCTTTTGTATCAAAGCTATACCATGTTACTTTAAAACCAGTGCTAGCATATGACTTTTATGAGTTCAATTGTGTAAATTCCATTTTTGCTATACTTTGTAAGATTTTATAGAGCTTAATCTTCTCCACAAAATCTGAAATAAAATAGAAGAGAAATATTATATGCTTGAGCGTTTATTTAGCATTTTTTTATGTCTTTCCTTAGTTGCTACTCAGGTTTCTTCTTTTATAGATAAGCTTGTGTTTTCATCTACAAAGTTTTATATTTTAGCCTTTACAGTTAGGTATTTGATCTCTGTTTAGCTAATTTTTGTGTATGGTGTTAGGTTGGGGTCCAAGTACATGCCTTTGACTATCTTCTTGTTCCAGGATCATTTATTGAAAGATTATTCTTTTCTTCATTGAACTGTCTTGGTACCCTTGTTGAAATCAATTGGCCATAAATGTAAAAACTTATTTCTGGAGTCTAATTTCTATTCTGTTGATCTATATTTTAATCATTATTCAGGTACTACCTTTTCTTGATTACTGTGGCTTAGTAGGAAATTTTGAAATCAGGAAATGTGAGCCCTTCAAATTTGTTGTTCTTTTTTAAGGTTGGTTTGTCTATTGTAGGTGCTTTGCATATCCATATAATTTATAAATGTTCTCAAGGAAGCCAAATGGAATTTTAATAGGAATTGTGTTGACTCTGTGAATCAATTTGGGAAGTATTGCCCTCTTAGCAGTATTAAATTTATCAGTCTATCAATATCGAATGTCATTTTATTTATTCAGGTCTTCTTTACTTTCTTTCAAAAATGCTTTTCATTTCCTAGTGTACAAGTTTATTTCTAAGTATTTATTTTTTAATGGTCTTGCAAACAAATTTTAAAAATTGGATTATTCATTGATAGTGTATACGATTAATTTTGTATATATTGATCTTACATCCTATATTCTTGCTAAAATCCTTTATTAGTTCTAATTTATTTTTTGCCTTTACATGTGAATTTCCTAGGATTTTCTATATATAGGTGATGCCATTTATGAATGGAGTGGTCCTTCTTTCTTTCCAATCATGATGTCCTTTATTTGATTTCTTTTTTAATTGCTCTGACTAAAACAGCCATTAAAATGTCCAATAGAAGTGGCAAGAGTGCACATCACTCTCTTGCTCATAAAACATTTCTCTTTCACCATTAAGAATGATGTTTTCTGTGTTTTTTTTTGTAAATGTCCTTTATCTTAGCTACGTTCTATACTCTACTTTGTGTGGAACCTGTCCCACATGGTTGCTGAGATTCCCAGTCCCTGACAGTCCTCCTGCTGTCATATGAAGCCTTCGTGTGTGTAATTCATTACCTGTTCATATTTCTTCCTGTTCTACTCCACGATCTTTCCTCTAGTTCACAGCCATCCTTCAACACGTCTTCACACATTGCTCAGGGACGGAGAAAATTTTACCTGCTTTCTTCTACCATTCTCAGGCTGGAAGAAAGTGTGGGTGGTGGTAGTGGGACATAGGAGAACTCTCACATGAGGACAGATTAATAAAATCATTAAAGCAAACTTTTCTTTTAATAGTAATATTTTGTTTTATTTTTTCATGCTTAAGCCTATCATGCTGCCATATCTACTTTGGTATGTCTCCTCCTTGAGACAACCTTTCTCAGGGACTGGCTGTATCCACTGCTAGATGCTAAGAGCATGAACACAAGATCTTCACCTGAACATCCTGTATATCAAAGGGGATAAATTTAAGTTGCTCATTGAAGACTCTACCCACAAGGGTAAATGGAGGGCCCAGGGCAACACACTCTACAGGCCTCTTCTTCTTCTTTTTTTTTTTACTGATTGGGATAACATCATTTCAGTTTAAAGATGGGGGTAGGAGAAGATAAAAGCAAGCATCCAAGCTAGTTTTTTGTGTGCACGCATGCGTGTGCACATACACACACACATATAAGCGAATTTAAAAGCTAAGAATTTACTTAAAGTGAATTTAAAAACTAAAAATGTACTATGTCTTTTTTCTCTAGTGTCATTCTAACACCTGCCCTGGGAGGCAGATCTTTGCCTTAATTACAGAATACAGGAAGATAATGGTGGAGATACAATATATTAATTAATGGCTCTCTAAGTCTTAAGTCCTAAGACTTCCTCAGCATTTTCTTTGATCAAAGAGAAACTTATTTCTAACTATTTGGAAAGCAGAGATTTCATTACAGGACTATTGGTTATCCATTGCAAGCTCCTTTTCCTAGAATTGTGCTGTTGATGTTTCTGCATTCACCTTTTTCAATCACATAAATATGTGTTTAGATGTATACAATGTGAACACAATTTAATTAAATATAGCCACATAACACACACATGTGCACATACACAGGCATGCATGCATACCTTTATGTGAGACGTTTTCCAAAGACTGGCAGAACCTGATTCCTTTACTACTCAGTCATGTTTCATTTTAATTTTTTTTGTCAAGAGGAAATTTGATTAACCCTGACATTGATCTTTCATAAAATGAAGGTCAGTTTTTTGAACTCCAAATACAAAAACAGAACTTCAGAATGAATAAAAGTGGAAATACACTCACATCTTCCCAGTTGCCAGTAACTCTTCAAGGTATTGCTATGTGATAATTATCTGTTTCTTAAATAAACTTCACTTTCTTCAGACATGCTTAAGGATCATTTTCATTCTTTCCTCTTTTCCATCATGGTATTAATAGTCTTAAGTGAATAAAAGAATGAATACATACAGACATTCATATATACCAAAATGTGTGTCAAGGTTTCTCTGTTCATAAAATGAATCAAGCTCAGTTAGGACCAGCAAAAATATTTTAGCTAGCCAAAATAAAACTAGAGCAACAAATTAACCAGTCGAGAGGGGTTTTTATTGTTTGTAACTTTCTTTTATTTGTTTTTTTTTCTTTTGCCTGTGTATTTGGTGTTTTATCAGTCATTGTTAAGGTATACAGTGGTGGTATTCACTGACATGTAGATTCACAAAAAAGATGCATAAATCCAATGGTGGAAAAAATTAAGTTATAATTCTAATGGAGAAATATAAACATCCTCCTTCAAAGTAAAATAAAATGTTTTTGAGTAGCATACATAAGTATGATAACATTATATTTGTTATCAACAGTTTTTTCAAATAGTACATTTTTCCTTATATAATAACTGACTAATCCAAATGTAATCAGAAATAAATTTGAGAAAAAGTAGAAATTAAAAGGAGGAAGTTCCTGGAAATGAAAATCTGTTAAACTTCAGATTGCTTTGTGTATTTTCTTATATCTGATCCATACAAAATAATGTTGATTTTCTATCTGATTATACAGCTTAAGCCATGCAAAAAATGACTCATGATGCATATTCATGAGTAGATAGCAGTGTTCTCTGCAGTTTTGTTTTTATAAATATGATTCAGACAATATACATTATTTGCTAAAATAAAGTGATCTAGAGTGAAGCTCTTCATTTGAAATAAATGATCACAAATTTTTTGTAGTAAGGAATCAGTGATTTCTGTTTAACCACTTCGGTACCAGCGGCGACTATAGTCGATAGCCACAGATGAATGTGCACAGCGACTTTAGCCGACAGCCGTGATATGAAGGCGCACAGCTGAGCGTCAACTTTAGCCGACAGCCGTGATATGACTTTTCTAATTTTTCATTTATCAAAATAAAATTGTGAACATTTAAAAATAACATAATGAAAACATATATGTATATGTTACCTATTCTGATTTACATTACAAGTAAAGC
>CAUYPO010002343.1:0-10895 GCA_963574435.1 Cheirogaleus major | reverse complement strand
ACACAATAGACAAAGGATTATCTCCATAATATGCAAAGAACTCCTACAAAGCAATAAGAAAAGCACAAATGTCCAAACAGAAAAATGAGCAAAGGATATGAATGGGCAATATATGGTGAAGGAAATTCAAAAGCCAATAAACATACACAGAGGTATGCAACTTCATAAGTAACCAGGGAAATGCAAATTATATCCAAAATGAGAAACTATGTCATAGCTAACATAATGGCTAAAGTTAAAAAGGCCGAAAGGACCAGGTGTTGGTGATAATGTGGAACAAAGAGAACACTCATACACTGCTTGGTGGAAGGGTAAACTGGTAGAATCACTTTGTAAAACAACATGTCTATATTGATGATGGTTGAATATGCATATGCCCTAGGACCCGGCTATCCTACTCTTAGGTATATAACCCACCCAGAGATAACCTTGTTAATATGTAGATGTGTATTTCTTCAGATTTATTTTCTTTGCATTTAATAACTAGCATTCTTGGTCGCAAACAAGAAGGGTTAACTCTGGCTAAATTTCGCAGAAAAAGATATTTCATGGAAGGAATACAAATAGCTTACAGAATTGATAGAAAGTGTGGAAATCACACTTGAAAAATGTGTAGGATTAATGAGAAAGCAAGGCCAAATGACAAGAACTAAGGACCTCTCATTGCCACATTGCTCAATGTTCAGTGTTAAGGTCAGTGGACTCCATGGCGCTCTGCTCCTTTGCATCAGTTCCTTAAGACTGGAACTTCTCTGTGGGGACATCTGATTGGCTGAGCCTATTATGACACATCTCTCTCAATTGGCTGCCGAGGAGTTAGGAGAGGAAATACCTGTCCGTTTCAGGCTCTCACCAAAGGCAATGGAACCAAATCCCACCTATCCTGGGATTCTACTCAAATTAGAATGATATTCAGGTAGTGAGTAGCCAAAACCATACATGTCCACTATAATGAATATTCTCTCTTCCTCCCTCTCAAACACACACACTTTCAACTCTAATAGGCTCATATCATACATACTGTTAGGCAAATTGCATTTTACACTTAATATATCTTTGACATCTTTCCTTGTTATTCCATATAGATCCATCTCATTTTTCTTAAGGGTTATACAGTATTTGATTGTACAAAAGGATTATAATTTTAAAAAATGATTTATTGGGATAAAATTCACATACTGTAAAATTAGTCATTTTAATGGAACAATTTAGTGGCATTTAGTACATTCACAATATTGTGCAACCACCACCTCTATCTAGTTTCAAAACATTTCTGGGTTATAATTTTTTAAACTAATTTCTTACCAAGGGACATTTGGGCTGTTTTCTCCAACATTTGGGATATTATAGACAATATCACAGTGAACCTTATTGTACATTAAATTTTCTGAAAACTTGAATAAGTGATTCACGTTCTTAAAAGCTCAAAGATTATCTTCACTGAAAATGGTAATAAATACTACAAAACTGGTGTTCAAAAAGGTTGTAAAATGTACACTGGCAATAGTAATTACAAACCATTTCTTATCCTCACCTTACTATTATCCATATTTTTAGCCTTTGCCAATTTGAAATGTAAAAAAGTGATTTGCTTTAATAGCATTTTTAAGCTTTTTGAACTAATAGCCATTTATGTTTCTTTCATTTATTTCTTTGCCCATTATCTATACCCAGGGTCTATTTTTTATAGAGGGAGTAAACATTTTAGGCTTTGTGGGCCTTATGGTCTCTTTTGCAGCTACATATCTCTGCTATTGTAGTGTAAAGCAGTCACAGATAATATATAAATGAATGGGCAGGGCTGGGTTCCAATAAAACTTTATTTACAAAAACAGGTAGTGGGCCAAGTTTGGCCCACTGGTTATAGTTTGCAGACTCCAGATCTATCTTGTTGTTATTGCTGTTTTTAGTATATAAGAGCTCTTAGGAACATTATGGGCTATCTACTCTAGTCAATTGATGTATATGACCAAATTCTTAATAACTATAGCTTTTGAACTGTTTTCATATTCAACACAACTATATTTGGTTTGCTTAAATAGTAAATTTTTGCCAAAATACAATACCTAGAAGTGCCAAGTACAGTTACATATTGACACCTTCAAGTTAAAATTCAACTTTAATAATGTAACACTACAGTGAGTTCTAGTGTCACAATGATAAAGGGGCCTTGCTTTTGCTTCCAGTTTGTTTCCATGTGAAATTTAAACTCAATTACTGGATATTTAAGGCCTCTGAAATCTAATCCCAGGCTTTCTTTCCTGTGTTATTCTGCCAGTCCCTCAACTGAAGCCACATCAAGCTATTTGCCATTCACCAACAAGGCCCCACACTCCGCACTTTTCCTTCTTTGCTTCCTTATTTCTGCTGCCTGGAATATTCTGCCCTCAATCATCACCAACTGATTTCTACCCAATTTTCAAGACCACTTGAATTTAAAGGAGGTCAACTCTTTGAATCCTAGAATAGAATCTTTTCTCCTAAACTTTCATAAAGCTTTGCCTATTCTCTTTTCTGAGAGCTAGTATAGCTTTTTTAAGTAAACGTTTTTCACTGAAGATAAAATACAGCTTTACAGATAAAACTTTTTACCGAGTAAACACACCCAGATCAAGAAGTAGAACATTAATTACCACAACCCGGATGTCTCTGACGTACCTTTTCTCAGTCTCTATCTCCCAAAAGGTAGTCACTGTTCTGACTTCTATTCCTGTAGATTAATTTCCCTCATTTTAGAACTTTATATGAATATAATGACACAATATATACTCTTTTGTGTCTGTTTTTTTCCATTAAATATTATGTTTGTGAGATCCATTCATGTTGCTGTATATAATAATAGTTTATTCTTTTAATTGCCACAGAGTAGTCTATTGTATTAATACTATATACTCCAATTGATTTGTCTTTTATACTTTCTACAGACATTTTGGTTGTTTCTAATTTTTAGCTATTATAAATAATACCATTATAAATATTCCTATACATTTTTTGTATACATTTCTGATGCATATATGATATAGCATTTGGAGGATACATCAAAAATCTTTAGGATGTACTCAGAATTTATCCTAAGGAAAAAAGTTAAAGAACCAAAAGATTTAGCTATGTAGATGTTCCTTGTAGCATTTTAAAATAAATGGAAAAAATGGAAATTATGGTAAATTCTTACTAACAAGGCATTATTTAAATAAATTATGGCACATCTATGCAATAGAATATTAAATGTTACAATTATGGCAGAGAGTATATGTTTTTATTTTATTATTTCTATTTTTAGAGATAGGGTTATTTTATTATTTCTTATATTTATTGCTAGAGAAAGAGTTACATGGCACACTGTTAAGTGAAAAGAAAAGTCTGGTTATAAGAGAATATGTACAGCATGAGTCTACTTTTATTTTTAAAAACATATTTATATGTAAGTATATATTCAAACGTAGCACACCAAAAATTTAACAATGATATTTTAAAAAAATGTAATGATGGCTGATTTTTCTTTTGGTTTCACTATATTTTTTCAGTTTTCTAAACTCTTCTTAAGCATGATTATGGATTTATCCCTGTATTCTTAGTCCATAGCATGTTATTTGGCATGTAGTGGTTCTAAATAAATGTGTATTTGACTATATGAAAGAATATAAATTATCACAAAGCCAACAAGATAAAAACAATTTGGTCAATTTGGGCCATTTTAAAAGGCAAAGAATTAGTAATTGCCATGGAAGACATCAGGATGTAATTTACCATTTATTTGCTCTTAGAACTCTTCAAAACAGCATGAATTCAGTTGCAGACCTCTATGTGTGCAGCTCTGTACTGGCTCAACAGTGACTCTTTGCAACTCACCGCAGGCCACTCAATTCCTTTGCCAATGATCTTATAACCAGCTCTAAGGATGGCTGATATCTCTGATGTAAAGCGCCCACATTCTATCAAGGACTGTTAAAGTATTACTAAAAGGAAGAGTCAAGAGCTGAGTCCTAGAATGAATGTACTTAAAGCTTTAAGTAGTCAGTGATTGTTTTGCATCTACATTACTACAATTTTAAAGCTTAAAGGAATTGCATCACACTTTTCGAAAAGTTTGCTTTTTCTAATTTAATTCATTGCTTTTTCTCATCCCTCAAAAAAAAACAACAACAAACAAAAGCAAAAAAAAAATAAATAAACAAATCTCCAGCATTTTCCCCCATTAATGTTCAAAACAATACGCAATCACAAATAAGATTTGAGCAGAGCGACCTGGCCCCTCCTCTTATCAAAACATTTCTTCCCTTAGCTCCCCCTGGTGTCTCCTTCCTCTCCAGTCCTGGTCTGAAACCTTCATCATTTAGAATCTTTCCTTCGGGTTAGAGGACCAAGATCATCCTCTAAAGCGGTTGTTCAAACACACGTTCCCTTCCTAACACTTTCTCATTAGTACATCAGCTGGGATTTCAGAAGATTTATTATTAATAGTTGGTCCCAGGGGCCAACGCAGACAGTATCCGGTAGTTACGTAGGGGACAAGGGCTTTGCGGGATGCGCGGGGCTCACAGACAAGGAGGGCTAATCTAGCGTGAGAAGGGCTACAACCACTTTCACTCAGCTGTCCGGTCCGGGGAGGAGGCATTTTGTCCCTTTTAGGCGCTGACGCTTGTCTGAGCTGGTAAAACCATCCCACTGCCTGAGGCTCGGAGCGAGGAAGTGACTCTCCAAGGCCCTGGGGCGGGAGAGGCTGTGCTGGTCGCCCTGTGCTTGGCCCTGGCCAGGGCTGTTACCATTGTCCCACATTGCCTTTCAGGTGCCACCCCGTGTCTCACTGTCCCTGTTTGCACTACACGTCCTCGGGGTTCCTAAATCAGCCAGCCTAGAAATGCTTGAGGCCTCACCATTGAAGCCGATCACGGCGTCAAGTTCCAGCTCGGCCACCTGGGCCTCAGACGACATTTGGTTATCCATCCTTGCGAGACTCCGCTCTCTCGCTTCCAGGCGCTGGAGACCGCGTCTGCTGGTCGTTATGGTAACGGCCTGCGCATGCGCGCCAGATCCACGCCTGGACCGAAACCCCGCGAACGGAGCTCTAGTTCGTTTGCGCTCTTCCAAAGGAAGGGAGGACTTCATTTTGCTATTTTTCTGGAAATCTAGGGGATGACACGAAATGCACAGAACTATTAATAGTTTCTCCATCCCTCTTCCAAAGAGTCTGTGACTTTTTTGGCAACTATATAATCGAGCACCTAATGAATGGCATTTTAAATGTACGTAATCAAGCACGGAGGGTTGGTGGGAAGGCTGCTATAAAATAATATATAATTGATATTTCTTTGGGTCCCTGTTTGAAGCAGTATAAAAAATCTTAAAGATTTTAAAAGCTTTATTGAGGTATAATTTACATATCATAAAATTCACTTAAAGTGAGTTTCAGTAAGTTTATAAACTTAGTAAGTGTGCAACTATGACCGCAATCCAGTTTGTTCGTTTCGTTTTGTTTTGTTTTTGAAGCAGGATAAAATTTTAGGTAACTGCTAGAGGGAGGTCTTGCAGCGCTCCTAGCTTCCTGGGAAATTGCTTAGATTCTATTCTACAACGATTTTATTTTAATTGCGCCCATCCACTGTCCCCTAAAGGAGCACTTTCCTTCATCTGTCATGGTTCTTAGGCCCCAGTTACGCACTTTGCAAACTCTAGGCTCCAGTCGCGCAGGGGCCTAACTGCGGGGAGTGAGCCGCGCGGGCCGCCGTAGTCAGCTGTCGCGAGCAGGAAGTGTCCGAGTAGCGGGCGGAGTCTGCACGATGGCACCGGACCCCTGGTGAGCCCCGGGTGAGGGCGGCCGTGCACGGAGGGACCTTCGGGAAGGCTGGGCTTCCGGGGAGCGGGCGATCCCTTAGCATTGCCTCTGGGAACCTTTCGAGATGAGGGGAGGGGCAGCGAGACCCCTCCTCTGCCCCACATCCCGCCACCCTTGGTCCTTGCCCGGGTGGCCTGGGAAGGAGACCGGGTGGACTGCTGGGGAGCTGAGGACTTGAGCCGAATCTCTGAATATACCTGGGCTGCATCTCGCCGCGGAGTTTCCCGCCCATCCTGGTTGTGGAGCTGCTGGTGCAGGCTTCCCTGGACTCCTGTAAAAGTGGAGTAGAGATAACCTTTTTGTGGAATGTCAGTCCATCCGGTCAGCCCCCTTATTTCGCAGATGGAAAAACTGAGATTCAGAATCCATGGGCACCAGCCAGTTAGTAACCATTTGGGGCTAGACTTGTGGGCCCTTCAAAACACTTGTAGGTATCTGAGAAGGAAATTATGCACTTGTTTATAAGGCATTTCACCCTTTCCTGAGTTAATATGAGGACTCTTCCTTTAGCAGAAACTTCTCTAGTAAAACAGTAGCTGATAAGGATCATTATTCTGCTGTTAAGTCCCACAGACTGAATGATGAAAGATGAGTTCTTACCCCAAGGAACAAAATGCTGTAAGACTTGACTTTTCTGTTTAATAACTTAAAACATAGCTCTATAAAGCTCTTGTTGGAGTATATGTCTTACATTGCTATTTCTAATATAGCTTATAATTATTAGTTGCAGACAGCCTGGATGTTAGAAGAATGGGCTTCAAGATCAAAGTTAGATTTACCTGAAATCTGGGTTATTTAGCCAATTGCTTAACTTAATGCTGACTTTTTTTTCTGCCTAATTTTAAGAGTTGTATACATCTCCTGTTAGAAAATTTAGGGAATAGTGAATATTTGCTGAGAAGAAAATAAATAGCATCTTTAACTTTATCATTTGGAAATAGCCATTACTGATTTTTTACAATGGATTTATTGCTTTAATCTGTATTTTACGTGTATTTACAAAACAGGGAGCATTTCTCCATGTCATTGAACATTCTTTGAAAACATAATTTTCTTACATGGTGTAATAGTGTACCACATGAATGACCATAATTTTATTTTTATTTTTCTCTTCTGTATTAGATTTGTGTCTGTTTTGTTGTTGTTGTTGTTTTTGCAATTGCAAAAGCAGTCCCTTTGTTCCATCTCTTATTTCCTAGGGATCCCTACCAGAAGTAGAACTGTTTGGTTCAAGGGTATGAACATTTTTAAGGCCCTTGATACATACTCATATTCCTAAATTGCCCTCTACCTCCTGGATCTAACTTCCTCAATTTGCACAAAAGGTAGGAAGTAAAGGTCAGAGATAAGGACTGGTTATCCATTTAGATTGGTGGAAGCTATCACTGGACCCCAAGCCTCTTTCACAGTTAATGTTCACAAAGCATTTGTACCTTTTTCTGTTACTCTGAATTAGTTTGACTAAATGGCTTTCTCATTAGACTATTGAAAGTGAAACAGTAGGGGGACTCTGCTGTGCTCCCATTAGCTACCTTACAAAGTGGATTGGTGATTAGGAGGGTAAAAAGGAGTATGGGATGGGATTTATTTTTCGAGTCAGAGTCTTACTCTGTTGCCCTGGCTAGAGTGCCATGAAATCAACCTAGCTCACAGCAACGTCAAACTCTTGTACTCAAGTGATCCTCCTGCCTCAGACTCCCGAGTAGCTGGGACCACAGGCACGCGCCACCATGCCCAGCTAATTTTTTTCTATATATTTTTAGTTGGCCAATTAATTTCTTTCTATTTTTAGTAGAGACAGGGTCTCACTCTTGCTCAGGCTGGTTTTGAACTTCTGACTTTGAGTGATCCATCCACCTAGGACTCCCAGAGTGCTAGGATTATAGGCGTGAGCCACTGCCCACCTGGGATGGGATTTTGAAAAACCTATAAGAACAGATTGGATTACAGCTTTGCCTTTGTACTGCTGAAATTCCTAGGTCACTGATGCCTACCTCCTGGGTGGTGGTCTAATGTTTAGGAGTGGAATATAGCAGTTATTATTTTAATGGCCTATCAAAGCAAGTGGTAAGCTCATTGTTTAATAGAAGTAGCAAAGTGATTACTGTCTGTGAACTGGTTCTTTGCCAAAGTTAATTAGCTTTACTGCCAGGCCACTTGTTTGTTGATGATATACTGTTTCCGGGAAAATTACAGTTAAACCTCAGTGGTTTTCTATTCTAATTGGACATTTTTGTTAGTGGTATGGTCTGTCATTTTTTTTGGCTAGTTTACTTTTTAAAATCTTTATTATGGAAGGTAAAAGATATACTTGGGCCCCTTTATACTCACCACTGAATTTCTGTAATTATTAGTATTCTACCATTCTTGTTTCATATCTGCTCTCTATACATTTTTTTTTTCTGGGTGTACTTTAAAGAAAATCTTATGTATACTAATTTAACTGTACAGTCAGTGTTTTTCTGATAGAAACGGGGCCCAGTTCATAGTCTGGAAATTTCTTTTCTGATTCTCTTTTCAGTCCCTCAGTCTGTGTCGTGGCATCACTATCTCAGGCCTGGAAACTCAAATCATTCATCTTTTTTTTTCCTTCTCCTCATAGATTATTCACTAATATCCGCTAGTTTTCTTCTTTTAAATATCTCTGTTATGTCTTTTATGTTGTCTGTTTCTACCATAGTCCAACCCTAATACCGTGGAGATAGTAAATACTGGAAACCGGTTATGGCATTGACTAGCTGGAGAAGTTTTCTACTGGTCTCCTGCCACTACTCTCTCATTTCCTCTCATTACTATTTATTTAAATAGAATTCAGACTAATTTTTCTAAATTAGTACTTTAGGTGCCTATGTAGTTGACATAATAATGAGATTGTCCTTTACCTCTAGGCCATTAGTTCCCAAACTTTGCCACAGATCGAAATCACATGGAGAGCATCCAAAAATCCCCACACCCAGGTCAAACCCCGTAACAATTTAATCATAATGCTGGGGGTGGGACCAGTCATTGGTATTCTTTTAAAAAAAGATTTCCCAGTGATTCCAACATGTAGCAAAGTTTCAGAACCACTGCTCTTTAGGGGTAAAATGTGAATACAAAGATTGGGGGCAAGACACCTGGAAGTTTGTCCTGGCTTCAGTATTTCACATAACCTCTTCAAGGCCTCTCTTTATGTGTGTAAGTTTCCCTGTGGCAATAAAATATCCTGTAAGTCTAACCTGGTTAGATTGGTCTTCAAGGCTGTGTAGAAGCGACTTCTACTCATCTCTACCATTTCATACTTTACTGGGCTACCAGGGCCACCACTCAGCTGAACGTGTCAGGCACATTTCCTTCTTTTCATCTTTGGTGGCTCTGTGTGTCTTTCACGAAGTCTAGAATGTGCAGAATGTGCTCCTCGCTACTGTCTGAATAAGAGGCCTGCTTTAACCGCATAGTCAGCCCAAGATAGCACCTCATGGTTACACCCCACATTTGGCAGAAGGGCTAGCGTACTATATATTATTGATTTTCCTATGTATGGGCTGGGACCACAGCGCCAGACCTAACCTCCTCTTTTCACAGAGGAAAAAAAGATAAAATGTGGCAAAGCTGGATCCAGGACCCAGTTTTCCTTAATAGCCTCCTATTTTCTTGATTCTGTGTTGTCTTTTGTCGCCTGCTTTTTCCATATACACATATACATGAATATATATGAATGATGGATATATGGTATATATAAATATAGGTGTATGAGATATACATGACTGGTACTACTTTGGAGTATGGTGGTTGGTGGTGCAGGATCCTACCTCATAGGATCCTAATAAAGTTTACAATGTGAAGCTCTTAGCAAGGGACCTGGCACAGGTTAGGTACTGGGCTGCTTGCTGTTGCTATAAATTATTATAGTAAGATTCCTAAGGGAAGTGATTGGAGCATTTTCCTTCATTCAAAAAAACACTTATCAAATTCCCTCAGTGTACAAGTGATATGTGGGAGTTAGAAGATTTTTTAAAATGTATTGTTCATTTACTTAAGCAAACAGTGGGACATTAGGACCAATAGCAGTTTTCAGTATTTGGTAATGGACAGTCCTTGAAAATATGTTGGTCTGGTACAGCAGAGTCCCTGCTTTCTAGGAGCAGACTGTCTAGTAGGGGAAATGAAATGTGTATGCATATTTAAGTATTTTCTGCAAAACAGATAGAAAGAAAGTAAAAATGCTGTGAGAGAAGGAAAACATAGGGCTGTCGTGAGTTCATGGTGAATCCTTCAAAGCCATGAGTGATAAGTAGAAGCTCAATAAGTGTTTTGAGAGAATTTTGGCAAGCTTAGATGTCAGGTGGGTGTGTGTCCTTTGTCCCCAGAGCTCTCCTCCAGGTACTTGCATGGCTAGCTTCTTCACCTTGCCTCAGTGTCTCCTGATCCTAAATAGCACCCCCGTACCACTCTCTGTCCCTTTATCCTCCTTCATTTTTCTTCTTAGCACATAGCAACCTGGCATGCTATGTATTCATTTGTTTTTTGCCTTTCTTCCTTTACTAAAATGTGAGCTCCTTGAAAGCAGAACCTTTGTCCATTTTGTTCCCTGCTGTATTCTCCAGTGCCTGGAATGGTGCGTAGCAGAGCGGGGGCCTTCCAAATGCTTTATCACTGGCAGGAGAGCAAAGTGGCTAAGAGCCCAGGCTCTGGGGCCAGACAGCGTTGGTTTGCAGCTGGCAGTACCACTTGGGCAAGTCACTTTACCTCTTTGTGCCTCATTTTCTCATGTGTGAGGTGGAGACAGTAATGGTACCCACCTCAGAGCGTCCTCATGTGGATTAACTGAATTATTACAAATGAAGCATCCAGAATAGTGCCTGGCACATAGTAAGTACAGATCAATCCACATTGCTATCGCTAGCGCTGTTATTACCTTCCCTTCCTGTTTGAGTTTTTTTTTTTTTTTTTGAGACAGAGTCTCACTCTGTTGCCCGGGCTAGAGTGCCATGGCGTCAGCCTCGCTCACAGCAACCTCAAACTCCTGGGCTCGAGCAATTCTCCTGCCTCAGCCTCCCGAGTAGCGGGGACTACAGGCATG
>CAUYPO010002340.1:0-22675 GCA_963574435.1 Cheirogaleus major | reverse complement strand
TTTTTTTTTTTTTTTGAGACAGAGTCTCACTCTGTTGCCCCAGCTAGAGTGCCGTGGCATCAGCCTCGCTCACAGCAACCTCAAACTCCTGGGGTCAGGCGATCCTTCTGCCTCAGCCTCCCAAGTAGCTGGGACTACAGGCATGCGCCACCATGCCTGGCTAATTTTTTCTATATTTTAGTTGGCCAATTAATTTCTTTCTATTTGTTTAGAGATGGGGTCTCGCTCTTGCTCAGGCTGGTTTCGAACTCCTGAGCTCAAACGATCCGCCCACCTCGGCCTCCCAGAGAGCTAGGATTACAGGCGTGAGCCACCGCGCCCGGCCAGCTGTATGGATTTTACCAGTACCAATTTCTTGGTTGTGATATGGTACTACTGTTGTGTAAGATGTGAACGTTGGGGGAGATTGGGAGCAGGGTGCATGGGACTTCCGTGTGTATTTCCTTATAATCTCCTGTGATTCTAAAATGATTTTGAACAAAAAGTAAAAAAAAAAAAAAAAGTAGAACAATTACAGTAAAATATGTTTGTCAGCATATTTCCCAAAATACCTAAAATGACTTCGGTTATCACCAGTGTTACAGGGACCCCACAGTGGAAGATTCTGACATATGGCAGCTGTAGAACTGATGGAGGCTTAAGGAATGAGGGCGGGACACTACGGTATCGGAGAGGGTAGTAACAGTGAACACTTAGTGCTGACTCTGTGTCAGCCACTACTCCTAACCTTTTCCAGATACCAATTCATTTAATTCTTGTAAAAACTCCGTGTGGGAAGTGTTGGGGGGTTCCCATGGGAAACAGATATTTGGGCAGAGCTTTGCGTGCAGGACGTGGGGGTGCTCTCAGGAACAATACTCGTGAAGGGAGAGGGACACAGAATTAAGCAGGAGGAGTTGAACATTGGGCAGTTACAGCAGAAGCCCCAGCAGATTCTAGGGAAGCTCTGGGTCTGTGATGGCCCTTCAGAGTTGTCCCCATTAAAGCAAGAGGACAACTCATTTTACCTCCTCATTAACAGGACATTGGATGCTGGCTGCCTCCGTGGAGAGCAGAAATTTGGGCAAAGAAGCTGCCTTTGGCTGAGGGCAATGCCTGGAGAGGAGCTGAGCTGAGTTGTTAGCAAGGACACATCTGGAAACCCGTGGAATGACAGCCTCATTCTAAAGGGGGGCAGGGGCACTGTGCAGTAGCCCACAGTGTCCACTACAGTCCTCCCCTTGTGCTCAGAGTCACTTGCTTAATACGGTAAGTTTGTCCCATCTGGAAGCTGCTCCGGGGTTCTTTTTTCTGGGGAGACTTAGAAGAGGAAGGTTATAGGACAGACAACTGCCCCAAAGCTCCATGCTACTACTTGCACTCACTGCTCTGTCTTCTCCCTGCATCCTTGATTTGCTCACTCGCCGTTGGCACCTCTGCTGGTTTGGGCAGCTTTCTTGGTCTCGGGCTGTGCTGTTGCATTTGTCCATTTACTGTCAGTATTGGACAGAGCGCTGGACGAGATGCCCCAGTGGACCATCTGGTGTCAAATGTGTTCTCTTTTGTTCTCATTTGATGACAGCTGTCCTACCTCTTCCCGATGACCAGGGTCAACTGCTCATGCCAGGATGGTGACTCCTTTCCTTGCCTGCTGGTCTCTTGGCACCAGAAACCTGAAGTGATCAGGCAACCGCAAGTTTAATTGTTCACTGTACCCCTGCCAGAAGAACCTTTCTAGGAAACAAGACCCCTAGACCCCTAGAGCTGAGGTCACTGGGAATAATGACAAGCAGAGCCACTTCTACTTCTGCCCTTTAGTCCCCAGACACACTGGGGAATCTGCGGCCTTGGGGCCCCGTGTGGCCTTCTGGATCCTCGACTGTATGTAGCCTTTTGACTGAATCCAAATTTTACAGGACAAATCCTTTTACTAAAAGGAGTGCAGCAGAGGAAGATGAAGCTTTTCTTGCCCCCTTTGGTGCTTAAAAAAGAACAATCTTGAAATCAGAAGGCCGCAGGTTCCTCACCCCTGGGTGATGTTCCATCTTTTCAGGATATCAGCTCTAAGCTGGCACTTCAGCTGTTCCTTCAAAAGCCCATTTCATCACTCTGTGGGGCCAGCAGCTTCTGGGGGTGCAGTATGACCAGTGGATCCCATGATCATATGTCCACAGCCACACCTCCTTTGTTGTAAAGGGGGTCCCTTGTTCTAATAAAATATTATTATGTGAGATTCTGTTCAGTGTCTCAAACACTCTGTAAGCTCTCAAACAGTGGAGCTAGATGAGGCCTTGCAGTCAGGAAAGACAAATCCATGCGTGAGCTATGTATTAATTCCCATCTGCTGCCCCTACCAGAGTGGAAGGGTAACAATGCAATCAATCTTCCACCAGGTTCTGGTTGGTCCTTTGGAAGGATAGTGCAGTGTAAGGCTCAGTTTTGGCATGTGTTGTTGGTAGATTGGAAATTTGGCAGCAGTGGTAGCTAGATGAGCCTTGCTGAGTGGGAGCTCATGCTGTTGGCTCCATGCATAGCTTCTATCCCTGCCGCCATGGCTACTCTGTTCAGGAGCCATTATACCAGTATTGGGGTGGCTGATGTTAGAGGCTGCCTGACACCAACTACCTGAGAAATTCGGTCTACTTGATCACTTAGCATCTCTTCCTTGGTGGATGCCCTTTCATGGGTGCTAACATGCATAAAGACCTTCACACTTCATGCACGGTCCCACAGAGTCATCCACCTACCTCTTTCCCAGATTACCTTGTTCTTAATCTTCAATCTTTCTTCTTCCAGACCTCTGACCAACAAATCAAGTCAATCAACCCTGCCTATGAGTCTGTATATATTCTTAGCTCTAGCCACTTTTCTTTGCACGCAAAGTAGATGACCAAGTACACCATCTAAAGCTCTGCACACTGAAGGATTTCTTTTCATTGCCACCTTTCAGGACACTGTCCCTCTCCCCCACTGAGTGGGGCTATCATACAGCAGCAGTTCACTTTTAATTTGCACTCACATACTGAGCGGACCCACCTGGAAACCAAGTTCAGCCTTTTTCTTTCTTCATTAGCTGGCCATAAAGGATTCCCCATGTGGCTTTAGATGTGAACTGAGGGACAGGTGCTGGTGCAAAAGTGGTGGGTGATATGGGAGTCTGGGCCACCTCATGCTCTTCTTGGGCTTGATCCTGGATATACCACTTCCACCTAATGATGCAATGCTTCTGAGCCCATATGACTTTGTGAATGGGTGGGTCTAATAGAACCCAGCTTGCGACAGGCGGTTGAAACTGTATAGTAACTTAATGTCCCATAATCAGGTGCTTTGTGTCTACCAGGGCTGAGTAGAACACCGGTTGCTATTTTTTGAATGGGATATATAATTCTCTGTTATAGATGGCATGGCCTTACTACAGAGCCTTAGAGGTCTGTGTTGTGATTCTTCTTGGGCTTGTCATAAACTCCATACAGTGTGTCTTCCCATCATAGTTACCTGTGCAGAGCCTTCTCTTATTCAGGACCCCACTGAAAGCTGACAGCTTTCCTTGTCACTAAGTACATGAGCTGGAACAGTCTTCTCAAATGTGGAACATGCTGTCTCCTGCACCTGAAAAAGGGTAGTAGGCAGCCTCTGAGGGGTCTCCAAAGACCCCTGCCTCTTGACGTTCATGCCCTGAGTATCCTCCTGCCCTTGAGTGTGGACTGGACCTGGTGGCTCGCTTCTACTGAATAGAAAATGACAGATGGGATGGGATGGCGCTTCCAAGATTAGGGTACAAAACAACTGTGGCTTCTGTCTTGAGACTTTCTCTCTCTTTCTCTCATCACCAGCTGCTGTGTTGCAAGGACACTCAGGACACATGGTGAGGTGCCAAGGGCCACCAGCAACTGCAGAAATGAGCTTGGAAGCAGATCTTCTAAGGCCTGCAGCAGCTGTGAGAGTGGGCTTGGAAGCAGATGTTTCCAACCGATACCTTGACTGTGGCCTCTTGAGAGTCTCAGGCTTCCATTCCTTCCAATCGGGTCCCTGACCTTGGCATAGCAGATCTACTGGAGTTGAGAATTCAATTTTCTCTGGAGTTCATTCCACTTATAACTAAGTTCTGGGCCTGATCCTTCATTTTCTCTGCCCTCCAGTATAGTGGCCGACAGTCTCTTTATGTGCTGCCAAAGATACCCGCAAGCTCTTACACTTTGCCTTATATTGGTGATTAATCATTCTTGGCTTTCACTGTCTTTCTCCAGTGACTCTATCCCCTGCCAACCCCAAGAACAGCCATCTCATTCCACTGTCTTTACAAATACTGCTTATCCAGAATCTCCCAAATGCTTGATATGCTTCACCGCCTAGTGCATTAACATCCACCTATGTCCTGTGCCCGTCCCCCGCCAGTGAAAGTGTTAGCAATTTCACCCTAGCCACACGCCAGGGGGCTCTCACTGTTCCACCTACGGTAAGTAATGGGGTCCTCAGTACTGGTCAGCTGGCGAGTGATACAGCTCTCAAATCCTATTTTTGAGACTGCTTTCTTAGGCCAACCAACTGCTGTAGTAGGTCAGGTTTCCTGGGAAACAGACTCAGAGGCAGAGATTTGCATGCAGCCAGTTTGTTGAGAAGTAGTTTTGGGAATGACACCTGCGAGGAGAAGGAAAGGAAACTGGATTGGGTAGAGAGAGGAGTTGGGCTCTAGGCAGTCACAACAGAGGCTTCAGTAGATTTTGTGGGGCGATGGGAAGCTGGGATAGCCCTTTAGAGCTGTCCAATCAAGGCGAGGAGGCCAGGCTTTTGTATCCTGCATTGACTCGTTATTGGATGGAGGCTGCCCCACTGAGGGGACACCAGTTGGGCAATGCAGCGTCCTTGGGTTGAAGGCAATTCCTGGAAGAGACTCAATAGTGAGCTGCCAGCAGCCAGCACTCCTTGCAGCTGGGGAAATAAGGGTCTTAGTCCTGAAGGGGGACCTGGGCAGGGCACCACCGAATCCACTCCAGTAGGTACTGTTACCATCCCCCTTTTAGAGATGAGTAAAACTGAGGCACAGAGAAGATAAGTAACTTCCCTAGCCAGGAAATAACAGAGCCAGAGCCCATGCTCTGATGCCTCTCCAGGAACAGCAGGAGGAAGAGAATCCTTCCCCCATTCTTGGGATCATGGCCAAGTCAAGGAACCAGTTAGACATGCGAAGTCTGCTTTTTATATTCCCCCGTCTCCATTTTGGTGCCCTTTTTTCTCTTCTTAAGAGTCTCTTTCCCAGACCTTGGAGGCACAGGGAGAGCATTCCAGGCTCGTGAGTGGAGGAAATGATGCTGTCTGGGTGGGTGTAGGCATGACCAGCGTTGAGATGATGAATTGACTGCAAAAAGAAACATGTGTAAAGACAAGTAGAGGAAGAAACAGCGGGATAGGGAGGCTCAGGTCAACTATAGGGGTCTTGAGTAGTCAAGCTAATGAATTTGAACCAACTTTGTACACAGTGGCAAGGAGGTGGAGGGTTCTGAGCAGGGGCGGCGGGGGGGGGTGAGTGAGAATGACGTTCAAAGGGTTGTTTGAGGAAAACGTAATGTGTCCCCGAGGCCAAGGGTGAGAACCGGTGGAGGCGGAGGTTGGAGGCAGGGAAATCTGTTAGGAGGCTGCTGCCACAGGCCAAGAGGGTAGCGGGAGCAGAGGCAGTGAGAGAGGCAAAGGGAGGAGGCTGGGACAGGCACAGGAAGGAAGAATGTCAGAAACCCACATGGGTTAAAGGCATCGTCTCAAAAGGTATCAGCATGGATAGCAGGACCTCAAGTGTGCTGAACAAAGGATCCTATAGCAAAGCTCCATAAAGACGGACGCTCTCAAGGGCTTTCTGTGGAAAAGGCGGCAGAAATTGCTTTCTCACAGTGGAAGTCTGAGTGACCCACGTGACAAGTAACAGCACGAGTCCAGGAGGGCACGTGGGCACACGGTGTGTATTTGTCTATCTAGGTAAGGGTTTTACCCAACAACACCGATGTGGTGCTTGCTGCGTGTCAGGTGCTGTTCTCTATATGAACATCAACTCACGTGATCACTTATTGCCATGGCAACTCTATGGGGTAGGTGCTATAAGTCTCTCCATTTTACAGATGAGAAAACTGAGGTACAGAGAGGTTAAGTAATTTGCCCCAAGCTTTCCCAGGATCTTAGTCAGCTCAGGTTGTTATAACAAAATACCATAAGGAGGTGACTTTAAACAACAAAAATTTATTTCTCACAGTTCTGGAGGCTGGAAGTTCTAGACGAGGGTGCCAGCATGGTCAGGTTGGATGAGGACCCTCTTCTGGGCTGCAGACTGCAGACTTCTTCTTATATCCTCATACCATGGAAAGACAGCAAGAGAGCTCTCTGGAGTCCCTTTTAGAAGGGCATGAATCCCATCATGAGAGCTCTAGCCTCAAGACCTAATTATCTCCCAAAGGCTACACCTCTTAACATCATCACCATCAAAGGTTGGGATTTCAACATGTGAATTTTGGCAGGACACAAACATTCAGTCCATAACATCCAGGAAGCGGAGGGACCAGGATTTAAACCCAGGCTGTGCCTCCACATTTCATGCTTTGAACCACTGTGCTCTGCTCATGACACTCTGTGATTAACTATCATAGAAATTAAAGTGAGGATAAAAAAGATAATAATCACCACCTTACTGGTCAGTCCAATGGGACTGTAAAAATTACCAAGATTTCATATTTTGATTTTAAAGCCTATTGCTTCCCCACTTTTACCCTGTGACCTCATCTTACCTTCTCTCTCAGATCTTCAATTCATAAATACCTTTTGGGAAGCCACACCTATCACTATGTCTCAGGTTAGGTCATGAGTCTGAACAGCCTGAAAATAATGCACAGTGACAGAAATGATATAGCATCTTTAGTGTTATTGTGTTATTTATTCTTTCATTAAGTGCTTCATTCATTCATATAGGAAACAACCATCTAATACTATTCTGTGCAGGTATTGGGCTGAAGACTGGAAATACAGAGATGAGTAAGGCTTGTCCCCTGCCCTTGAGGGGCTTGTAGTCTAAGGGACTCCCCTCCCTTGTCTCTGGTCACTTCTATCGCCTTCTCAGAACTGAGAAAGCAGCTGACAGTCGCAGAGGCAGAGGAACAGTCTGTGGCCATTGGAAGCAGCTGGAGGGGGCGTCGAGGTTGCTAGATCGACTCTGCAAGGGGGAAATGATTGCAATTTAAAACCTTGTCTTGATACACTTCTTCACCTTACCTTCAAACGCTTATCAGCTGCTTTCTCACAGTCTTGGAAGAAGCTCAGGGGGCCCCATTTTATTGATATTTTGATGTATATCAATGAATGAGTTAAGTGGCTTGCTTGATGTGTGCAGAATTTTCTGTCCTCCGATTTCATCAACTTCATTTCTATCTTTAAAAAATGCTTGATAGAGAAAAGAATATATACAACACATATTGAAGCATGAAGCATCAATAATAAAATGAACATTTGTAAACCGCCCAACTTAATAACATTTCCAATTCCCATAGCTACCTGTGGACTCCTCCCTAAGCCCACCTCCTGCCTGCTCCCCAGGGGTACCTGCTGTCCTGAATTTTCTGTTTATCATTCTCTTGCTTTTTAGGATAGTTTTATCACAGGTATGTGTCCCTAAACAATATAGTATTTAGTTTGGATTACTTTTTAGCTTTATAAAAATGGTTTCATTCAGTGTGGAATTGACTGTGACTTGCTTCTTGCATTTCATGTTGTATTTGTAAGATTCGTGCTCTGCGTAGCTGGACTTTATTTTCGCAGCTGTTTATTAATTCATTCAATAAACATTGATTGGGCTCCTGTAATATTCTATTAAGTGAATATATCACAATCTATTTATTTAGTCTCCTATTGATGGATGTTTGGGGTTTTTTGTGTGTTTCTTTTTTTTCCTTTTAAGAGTAATGCTACAGGGACTATATTCCTTGACCTGGCTCCTGACACAAGCTCGAGCATTTCTCAAGAGCGCTGGTTTTCTAATTGGGATTCCTGATCTTTAGTGGATCATAAAGTCAATTTAATAAATTCAATCAGTTTTTAAAAAAGAAAGAAACAGAGCAGAAACTATCTGACGGCATTTCATGTAGAATGGTTAGATATTGTTCCATAAAACTTCTGCTTCGTTATGTTCTTACATCCTGGGCTGTGAGATGAAGAGTTTTTCTTACTGCAGCTCTTAGAAAAGTTTGAAAGCCCTTGCTCTAGGGTGGTGCTTCTTAAACTATCTGCGGTAATTTTTAAATTTTTCTAATCTGTCACAGACTGATACTTTTGTAAAATATAATAAATGTGAATACTTGGAAAATGAAATTTTAAAAACCAAAGACGTACAAAATAATAAACCCCAAATTTTAATTATTATATTCAACAGGCAAATTATAATTCAATAAATATGGCGTGGCATTTTTTCACGGTAGACAAAATGCGGAAGCAACCCAAGTGTCCATTAATGGACAAATGAAGAAATGGAATGTGGTGCAGGTATACACATACAATGGAACATTATTCAGCCTTAAAAAAGGAAGAAAATTCTGACATATGCTACACATGGATGAATCTTGAGGACGTTATGCTAAGTGAAATAAGCCAGTCACAATGGGACAAATACTGTGTGATTCTGCTTATATGAGGCACTTAGAGTAGCCAAAATCACCCAGAGAGAAAGTATAATAGAATGGTGGTCGCCAGGGCCTGGGGGGAAGAGAAAGGAAAATGGGAAGTTGTTGCATGAGGAATTTCAGTTTGGGAAGATGAAAAAAGTTCTAGAGACGATGGTGGTGACAGTCACATGACCATGGGAATATACTTAGTGCCACTGAACTGTGAACTGTATGCTTAACAGGAGTTAAAATGGTCAATTTTGTATTATGTATATTTTACTACAATTTTTTTAAATGTCAAAAAAAATAAAAATAAATACAGTGTGGCAGGGTCAAGTTGCTATAAAATTTTCTAAGTGCTTACTCTAAATTTCTATACTTCAAACAGTTTATTCACATATCAGCATCGGTCTATGGCCCATACTCTGAGTGGCATTGCTCCAGGTTATAACCCTAAGAGCAGATCACCTAGCGTGTAGGCCAGGCACATGTTCACCTGTACTAGATAGTGCCAAATTGTCTTCCACAGAGGCTCTTGCAATTTATACTCCCAACAGCAGGTATAGTAAGAATTTCCTTTGCTCCTCATCCTTACCTATACTTAATACTGTTAAATTCTTTTTTTTTATTTCAGCATAATATGAGGGTACAAATATTATGGTTACGTATATTGCCCATGCCAATACTGTTAAATTCTTAATGTTTGCCAATCTGGTGGGTATAAACAGTATTTCGTTTTGGTCTTAATTTGCGTTTCCCTGATTATTAATAAACTCGAGCATCTTTTTATATGTTTATTGACTAGTTATGTTTTTTTCTTTTGTGAAGTGCTCATTTAGACCTTTTGCTCATTTTTCTATTGTGTTGTAGATATTTTTATTACTGATTTGTGAGAGTTTGTTTAATCAACACATATTTACTGAGCACCTGCTATGTGCCAGGCATTCTTCTATATTATATTTACAGTGAACAAAAAAGACCAAAATTCCTGGTCTTGTTTTGGAGCTTATAGTCTATTGAGGGAGAGAGGGAGACAGGAAATCAAACCATTTGATTAAATATGTAGTACGTATGGTAATGACAAATGTGGTTAAAAATAAGGCAGAGAAGGACAATAGGTAATTCAGGGAGTGCTGGTGAGCTTGCAATTTTTAAAACAGTAGTAAGGGAAAGTTTTCTGAGAAACATGGCATTTGAGCAAAGGTCCCGGAAGAGACAAGGAAATGTGCATACAGGCAGCTGTAGGAAAAGTTTCCTGTATATTCCCCTGTCGGTTGTGTACATTACAGGTATCTTCTCCCACTTTGTGGCTTGCCTTCTCACTTTCTTTAAGATGTATTTTGATGAAAAAAGTTCTTATTTTTTAATATAGTATAATATATCAGTCTTTTATTTTATGGTTGGTACATTTTGTCTAATACCTTGTATAGAAAATCCTTCCCTATCCTGACATCATAAAGAAATTCTGTATTTTCTTTTAAAATTTTAAAGTTTTGCCTTATACAGTTTGCTTTTAATTCACACAGAATGTACTTTGGGAGATGGTGTAAGATTGGGATCTATCTCTTTTTCCACCATGTGAATAACAAATTGTTACTATTACTTAAATTGTTAAATCCATTGATTAGATAATCTATACTTTTCCTTGTGGTTCACTGTGCTGTCTGTGTCATAAATCAGATTTCCATATACGTGTAGGTCTGCTTTGGGGCATTCTGTTCAGTTCCACTGCTCAGTTTGTCCCTGCACTTATACTACACTGTCTTACTTACTATGGCTTTATATCATTTTTTCATTTGTAGTACAGAAGCTCCTTTCACCTGATTCTTTTTTTCAGTAATGACTTGGTCACTCCTAGGACTCTACCCTTTCATATAAATTTTAGAATTAGTTTGTCAAGTTACTTGAAAACCTCTTGAGCTATTAACTGGAGATGAGTTGACTCTATAGATCAATTTGGAGAGAATTGGTGTCATTTTCATACTATGACTTTTTATCTAAGAACATGGCTCATCTCTCCATTTGCTTAAGTTTTGTTTCATGTCTTTCAGTACAGTTGATTTTTTTTCTTTATAAAGGTCTTCCACATCTTACATCATGCTTATTCCTTAATTCTTTTTGCTTTTATAATTGGCATCTTCTAAAATTATACTTTCTGTTTGTCTCTAGAGGATAGATATGCAACTGATTTATATTATCCACCCACCTTGTTAAACTTTTAAAAAATTAATTCCAGCAATTTAGAAAGTCTTTTGTGTTTTGTGAATGAACAATTATATTCACTGTGATATGTCTTGTTTCTTACTTTCCAAAACTTATACATTTTACTTTTCTTTTCTTATTGCACTGGGTAGGACCTCAGGTCCAATGTTGGAAAGAAGAGTGATGTGGGCATTTTTGTGTGGTTCCAGATTTTAAAGAGGGGATGTTTCTTAACATTTCACCTTGAAGAATGATGTTTGCTCTAATTTTTTGATGAAAACTCTTTATCAGGTAGGAAGTTTCATTATGAATTGGTGTGAATTTTAGCAAATGCGTTTTTCCAGCAACTGCTTGATCATGTGGTTTTTCTCCTTGATCTATATGCATGTGGTGAATTATATTAATAGCTTTTCTATTGTTAAGTCACTCTTACATACCTAGGATCAACCCAATTTGATCATGATGTATAACCTTTTTTTATACACTGCTGAATTCAATTTCTAAGATTTTTGCATCGATGTGAATGAATGAGACTGGCCTCTAATTTTCTCAACTGATTTTATTTCTTTACATTCCTCCAACAGATTTGTCACTGTTGCTAAGCACAGGTCAATTATCTCCAACTTAGAAGGCCCTTTTCACCTCTGCTAGCTACTGAATGTCCTTTCCATCCTGGCCTTCCTTCCTAACATCAATGCACTAATGCATGGGTACCAATCACAGTGGGGGCCAAACACAGCCCCCAGACATCAATGGTAGCCCAAAGAAGCCAAGTTCCTGGAGGCCTGGCTGGTTGTTTATCCATATCCCTCCTGTGCTCTAAACTCACTTTGTCTGAGAAGCTCGTCTTGATTACTAGTCTGTGATCTACCTGGAGGACAAGGACCACATCTTTTTGTCTCTCCATCCCCAGGGCCTAGCACAATGTCCTCACAGAGCAGTTGCTCATAAATGTCTGTGAAATGGAGTTTACCCAACTGAATTCTGAGCTCTTCTTGGCTGAGTTGACACTGATTTTTAAAATTGTTTTTCAAAATGTTCTTGAGCCTTTTTTTACATGCATGACATGCATATGCTCAGCCTCACAAGACATACAGTAGCTGTTTTGCAGATAAGAATTGTGTGTGCTGAGGAATTCCTTCTGATTTTCCAATGCCAGGGCCTGCCCTGCACAAGCCCAAAGTCCCTTTACAGTCTTGTCCCAGCGGTGTTACCCACACTCCTGCTCACACATTGGAAACCCTAGGTGGGCCTGACTCTAATGTTTCCAGGGCAGGCCATGCCCCTTTGTCCTTTTACTCCATAACTTTTGCTCATGCTGTGATCTTGTCTCTCTCCAACCCCAATTCTTCTCCTGAACAACTTCTCTGTCTTTTACATTTAATAATCAAATCCTTGGTGAAGTCTTCCTCTCTTCCTTTCCTTCCCTCCCTCAATTCCTCAATCTTTCATCCTCTGTGCTCTCCAGATGTTGTATACATGCCTTTTGAAAACACAAAAATAAAAACCGTGAAATAGTTCAGTACGTATTTCCTAAAATCAAAACATTCTTTTACAGAACTACACTACAGTTGTCAAAATCCAGAAACTTAACAGGTACAAATACTGTTTTTCCTTGAAATCATCCATTCTCCCTTCCTTTACTTATACTGTAACAATTATCACCTTGTTTGATGGATATTTGTTCACATTTCTCTGCCCCTCGTGCACTTGTGTGCACACAATAACCCTAAGAGTCTGGGGTTATATCTTTTATCCTTGCTTCTAACAAGGTGCCTCATAAGTAAGTTTTGTCTCCTGTGTATGTGTGTGTGTGTGTGTGTGTGCATGTGTTTAGTTAATCAACGAAATTACGAGACTTGTCTGGTTCCTTTAGTCTTTCCAGGATGGCCATCCCCTTTCCTGCCCTGGAGTGTGCTCCCAAGCCCTCTTACTATCTCTGATCCCTTACCCTAGCTTCATTCCTGAGCCTTCACTTAGACTAAGTAGTAAATGACTGATGGTAACTTGCAGTGTTCCTGACCCCAAGGATAGTTACTGAGAGGGAGACAAAAATGAGCACTACACCCCTTCTGTCCTCAAGGGCCTCCGTTTCTAGCGTCCTGTGCATATTCGTCTCTCCCCCGAAGGCCAGCACCGGGCCTTGCCCACAGTGGGTGCTCAGTGTCTGCTGGGTCAGTGAACCAACAGAAGCATTAGGGTGGCCCTGGAGATGAAGAGCCCAGGGTCCCAGCACTCTCCAGTCAGGTCACTTGGCCACATACTCAATGGCCGAACATAATGTTCCAAACCAGGGGTATTATATTACTTCCCTTAAGCTCATTTAATGCCAACAGGCAGTTCTGAGAAGCATGTCAGACTAAAAACTTGGACGGCCTGTTTTATGAGGGGAAAAAAATATCACTAAGAGACCGAGGAGAGAAATTGAAAAAGGACTGAAACACACCTCATGGGGGTTGTCACTATTTTAAAATGCTTGACTTTTTAGCTGGCATCATTTTTCCCTTAAATGCTTGGAGTACCGTGGGGAGAAAATTCTATAGAATTTGCAGACAGGTTCCCTACCCTCAATAAGCTTATAATTTATGCCATGTGCTTTATTTAGCTCTTAGCTTTCCCGCCTCTCCCATTCTTTATCAAGCCTTTCTATTGCTTGCATTGTTCTTGTTTATTTAATTGCACTATCAATGATAAACCTTTGTGGAGCACCAATAATATGCATAACAATGTAAGAAACTTGGAATTAGGTCCCAGTGGGCTTATAATAACAAGCTTGGCTAGGTTTCCGTGTTTTTCCATCTATCTGTTGCTTTTTGTTTTTTCCTCTGGGTCCAGCGCCTTCACAAGGAGGAAGCACCATTGACCTGCCCCTTTCAAATCCCTAAGTACTAGACTCTTCCTAAACCCACACTGGAAATTTTTGGCCTCTTGTCCCCTTTTCCCCAGTGAGGATTTCATGACAAGAATCCGTTCTTCTCAGGTTGGGCAAAACGGTTTGATTCCAGTGGAAAGCAGACAGAAAGCCTGCTCTTCCATCCTCCTCTGGGCAACAGGGCCCAGGCACTCCTAAGGCATCTACAGGGGCTCCCCTAAAACCCTGTGCATGCACAGGCAGAAGATGATTCCAGTGGCTTAAGAAGCCAAAACTCTGCCCCAAATCTCACCTGCTGCTGCCTGCAGTGGAGGAGTGCCGGCAGTTAATCCTCTGACAGCTGCTTATGGATAAATAAGCCAGGGCCACCCGATCCTTCGCAGGGCTCCAGGGCAGAGGCAGTGAGAGGGGATGCTCTGTCCCCAGGATGGTTCTGCCCTGGGACTGCTTTCTTGGTGATAATTAGCGCTCCTCTGCCACAGCCCCAAATCAAACCCAGCCAGGCTTATGTTATGACACCTCGCGATATTTGTTGACATTATTTTCCTCCTCAAATTGCCATCCTGCCTTCCTGAGGGGAGGGGCGGAGGAGAGCGAGGTGAGGAAGCTGTAAGAGGAACGCAGGTCACGTCTCCTACCCATGCCGGGACCAGAGCCAGCCTGCCCCCCACTGAGCCTTTTCTGATGTTTTGTCCAATCTCCTTGGTGCCTCAAGCCCCCCGGGGTTCTGGCCCCTTCCCCTAGGGAGGTGATTTTTCACAGTGAATCCGCTTGTCCTGCCTCTCAGCTTTTGGCACTCTCTTAATTCCAGTCATTGTTTCACTTTTAAATGCACATTAAATAGCCCATCTTTCTCTTTGATTCTCTTCACCTTGCTGGTGTTTGTAGATGGAATGATCGTCCTTGATTTATGAGTTAGCCAAGCTGTGCGTAATTATTTCTTCATCTTTACTCATGGATTCTTCCATCCCTTAATCACTCTTGTTTTTCCCTAAACTGCCACTTTCTCTACATTTGTCTGGTAATGAGGCAGCCACTGCCGGGTCCAGTTCCTGTTCCGAGGACTCGGTGTCTGAAGAGGGCAGCTAATGTACTCAGGACCGCCCCTTCGCATCGTGAATCAGCTCGTCTCTGATTTTCTCAGCACTTAACACTCTCTCAATTTCAGCCATTGTGTTTATTGAAAGCGCATTGACCACAAAATACCCCAGTTCTTCTCTTGGTCTCTGCCTGTCTCTCTGTCTCTGTCTCTCTCCCTAGTGTTTGTGGATGGAAGGATTGTTCTTGATCTGTGAATGTATTTATTCATGATGGCTTCTGAATAAGGCTCTGCACCTACTTCTATTCAGATGGTTTGCTGAATCTCCTGATGTGAGGTACAGGAGGGGACCCTGAATCTAGTTTCAGGCAGCCTGGTTCCACATCCCAGGCCTGCCCCTCCCCCTTCTTAGCTGAATGGCCTTGGGCAAGTCTCTTAACTTCTAGAAACCTCACTTTCTTTATGCACCAAAAGGCAGCATTATTGCCAGAAAGAATGGAGTGTTGTAAGGATGCAACGAATTGGGGACAGACACATGGCAGGTGCCGAGCGTAGCTGCATTTTCTCCAGTTCATGCACTACTTGGCTTCTTTGCCAGGTGGTTCTCAGACTTTGTAGACTAAGAAAATCTCAAAATACACTTTGACGAGCATACGTTTGCCAACTTTTTATTTTGCCAAGTAAGAACAGTAAAAAAAAAAAAAAAAAAAATCACACAACTAATCTCTGTTTATTTTCACTAAATTTCCCATAAAAGAATATTTGAAAACAAAAAATAAAGAGGACATAATTTAAGAGTTAAAAATGGAATACATTTAGCTTTACGAAAAAACTCTCTATATTGTTCTTATTTAGCTTATCTCACCAGGGACGGGTTCACAGATCAGCATTTGGAAACTGTTGCTCTCCCGACAAGCCAGGCAGGCCTTGCAGATTGGCTTTCCTCCGGGTAGACACCTCGCCCAGAGCGGGGAGGGGTAGGCGGGGGCATGAGGGAGCTGCACATTTTTCCATGTAAAGTTTAAATATCTGCTGAGGTGTGATTGCTGGGTCCGGGGACCTCGGGACTATTAGAAATACGAGCGGATGTGAGAAGTGGATGCGCACCATATAAAGTGTGCGAAGAGAGCAGAGGCAGAACATTTCATGTCTGACTTTCAGGCACCATAAAGGAAGACTCTATTTGCATTTTGCTTTTTTAAAAAGACGCAAGCAAACAATCACAGCTTGCCACATCTGTAGCTGAAATGTGTTTGGGGTTGAAACATTCCATATTTGATCTTAGTGTAGAGGTGAACAGTTTTTGAGGAATTTGAGTTAACTCTGCTCAGCTGGTTTTTGCTCAGGGAAGTGCAGAAAAATCCTTGTTCCTTCCTAAGGGAAAATAAATTTACATATGGATATGTATATATTTATAGGTATATGCATATACATTTATATTTCTTTATACATATATAAAAATCAACAAATATATTTATTATATAAGTATATATATATTTGGGACTTTTTTTTTTGAGACAGAGTCTCACTCTGTTGCCCAGGCTAGAGTGCCGTGGTGTCAGCCTAGCTCACAGCAACCTCAAACTCCTGGGCTCAAACGATCCTCCTGCCTCAGCCTCCCCGGTAGCTGGGACTACAGGTATGCACCACCATGCCCAGCTAATTTTTCTATATATTTTTAGTTGTTCAGCTAATTTCTTCTATTTTTTTAGTAGAGACGGAGTCTCGCTCTTGCTGAGGTTGGTCTCAAACTCCTGAGCTCAAATGCTCGCCCCACCCCCGGCCTCTCAGAGTGCTAGGATTACAGGCATGAGCCACTGCACCCGGCCTATTTGGGATCTTTTAAATTCCGGTTAACTCATACTGAGGGGGGGTGGGAATCATCTCTGTCCATGTGGGTGCACACTGCCCTGCCCTAGGGAGCTGCTTCTAAGCCCAAAGTACAGCTCACTTTGCAGAATAAGAATCACAGACACTTACCATATGCTGAATACTCTGTGAAGTACCTCATGTATATCGTCTTGTTTAACCCTCCCACAACCCTTGAGCGAAGCATTATTGGAAGCATTGTTGGAAGGCCCATTTTGCAGGTGAGAAAACTGAAGCTTACATGGCTTTAGGCAAAGTTGTCCAAAATAGCATAGAGCTGACCAGTGACAGAGTTGGGATATACCCCCACGTTCGCTTGTTTCAGCTACCCGGATGTTTGGCTAAAATCTTAGGCCTGATGTGAGTGGGAAATGGACTTAAACCATCCTTTCTGAGGTGGCATTTGGAAAAGAAGGGACCTTCCTGCATTTACTTTTATTTACTTTTTAAACTCTCTGAAGCCCTCCTAAAATATGGCATTTCCCCCACTTCTTTAAAAAGACAACCTAGCAAATTTTCTGGAGAAAAATTTAGCAATGTTTATCAAAAGCCTTACAATATTTATGCTTTTTGGCCCAGAAATTGCCCTGCTAGGAATTTATCCTGTAACTAGCATGTCCCAGGCTTCCCCACGCCATGGGTACAGAGGGCTGCGCTCAAGTGTTCTCTCCTCAGAGGAGCCCCGACCACCCCAACTAAAGCTCCCCTCCCTTTGTTGTCTTTCTTCAAAGTACTTGTCTCCAGGTGAAATGACAAGCGGTAGCTGTCACAGAAGGTGAGTCTGATAGCAGAGACTTTTCTGTTTTGCCCCTGCTTTATGCCCAGGGACTAAAATAGCATCTGGCACATTGTAAGCCCTCAACAAAGATTCATGAAAGAACGAATGAGCTTATGTTACATAAATACCTCGAATCCCCGAACTCTGAAGCCTCATCTGCTTGACGGGCAGCAGGGCTAGTTTTACAAATCTCCCACTCCCTCACACCGCTAAGGTTCCTCTCCAAGTTTCTGTGAATTTGTCCTGGTCACCGCTCCGCACTGCTGCCAGCATGTGGAGGGGGACACTCAGTCATGTCCCTTGAGACCAGATTCCACAACCCCTGATCTCCCCAGTAGCCTCCAAGGAGCTGTTGCTGCCGTGTCACCTGCACCTGCTGATCTCCATAGCCACAGGCACTGCTGCCTCTTTGAGATACTGTGTTGCTGCTGGTCGTGCCAGGGCTCTGGCTCACCGCTTGCAAAGGCCGTCTCAGGCCAGCAGCCCACCACAAGTGGCCTTGGAGTGACCCCCTGCCCGTTTGTACAGGCAGTAAAGCACTTCTGCTTTTGCCAAGTTCTGACGGGTGTCTTCTCTAACAAAGTGGCCTGGGTCTCCATATGTTACAGCCCTTTCTATGCACCCCAAGAAGCAGACAGGTCTACAAGGCACCTGCAGCCTCGGGGCTGCTGGGTAGAGTGGGGTCTACCCGGTGTGTCTGGAAGCTGCCTTCTCTCCAAGCCTCAGGCCCTGCACCTGGGTCTGATTCAGCCTGAGGGATCCTGTCTCTTCTCTTGCAGTGAGTTGAGTAGCTGGGGGGGGGGGGGCGTACATCAGAATAAGAGTTAGATGGAGGGTGGGTAAGAGAAAGAGAAGAGGCCTCCCCTCCTTGCTTGAGAACACCTGCCTGAGGTGAGCATATTTCTCCCTGCCTACTCCCTTGTCCTTTTTTTGCAATCTGGACTCAGCTTCTTTGTTGTCATTTTCTTTTAATCAATTTTATCGAGCTATAATTTATACACAATAAAATTCGCCCATTTTAAGTGTACAGTTGAAAGAGTTTTGACAAATGTATAAGCTTGTGTAACCACTACTGCATTTAAGATACAGAACATTTTCATCTCCCCAGAAAGTTCCGTAAGTCCTTTTACAGTCAATCTCCCCTGCCAACCTCACCCCACCCCAGGCACTGATTTGTTTTCTGTCCCTATAGATGGATATTACTACTTCTAGAATTTTATATCAATGGCATCACGTTGAATGCTCTCTTTTGTGTCTTGCTTATTTTACTCAGCATAATATTTTTGAGATTCTTCTGTGTTGTTACACATATCAATAATCCACTCATTTTCATGGCTGAGTAGTATTCCATTGTGTGGAAATACTAAAATATATTTACCCATTCATCTGTTGGTGGACATTTTGGTGGTTCCAGTTTGGAACTATTAGGAATAAAGCGGCTATGAATATTTGTGTACTAGTGTTTTGGTAGACATGTTTTTATTTGTCATGAATAAATGTCTAGGACTGGCGTTGTCAATAATATGGAAAGTACATAATTAACTTTATAGAAACTGCCAGACTGTTTCCCAGGGTCTGTACCATTTTGCATTCCTGCCAGCAATGTAGGAGCATTTGTTTTCTCTACATCCTCACTAGTATTTGGTATGGTCAGCTAAGACCTGTTCTTATATCCAGACCTGCAAAGTCTCATCTCAGATGCATATAGATTTATGGAGAGAGTGACATTACCCAACTCCACTCACCCTATGAATCCCAGTCTTAGATGCAAATGGACCTGCTAGACAGAGGGAGGTTTGGTCTAAATCCTTTCATCAGCCTTGTCTAAATTCCAGTTTCTGCCCTTTTGTAACTCAAATGAAATCATCGGATAAATGCATCCATTTGTATGTTCTCAAGGATATTCACTGCAGCCTTGCTCAGAAATAGTGGGGGAAAAAACTAGAAATGATCCAAAGCATCAAAAATTAATGGACTCCTGATTCTAGGACTGGGGTAGGAAATATACAAGATGAGCCTGTAGCGTCTTGTATCGCCAGAAAGTAGGGGAGGCGCAAACATCCAACTCAACAATGACAGGAATATGTGAAAAGGGTGCAGGAGCCAGATGAAAGAGCTCCCCATGGCTAACACTAGAACTATGAGAACAACAAAATACAGTAGTATTGGATAGTACTGGTATTAATGATTATAAGTGGAGCAGAAGGGACAAATATCCCGTGCAGAAGGATTTCAAATGCTTGCTCTGCCCTCAAAGACAGGGAGCATAACACCCTACTCTTTAGTGAACAGAGCGATTTCCTCCCAAAGTGTACAGTGGGGAAAAGGGGGAAAAGTGTAATTTTATGGTGGAGAAATATGACAAACACTGTGTTAAGCAGGTGATCAAGGTTAGCATCAAAAGCGATAAGTGACCGTTAGTGCACACCCTCACACCATGCAATAGAGATGGCAGTTTACCTCTGTGGGCTTCCTCCCAAAACATAACTACAGTCCGAAAACATCAGACACATCCCAGTTGAGAAACATTCTACAAAACACCTGATTAGTACTCCTCAAGACTGTCAAGGTCATCAAAATACGAGGAAAGTCTGAGAAACTGTCCCAGCCAAGAGGAGCCTAAGGAGACCTGCCGACTAATGTAAAGTGGAATCCCGGAGAGGACGCTGGAACAGCAAAAGGACATTAGGTAAAAACTTAGGACATTTGAATCAAGTATGGACTTTAGGTAATAATAATGTATCAATATAGCTTCACTAGTTATAATAAATGTACCATACCAATGGAAGATGTTAGTAGTAGGGGAAGCTGGGTGTGAGGTGCAGGGGAGCTCTCTCTACTCTTGTTCTACTCCACTTTTGTTCACAAATCTGTAAATCTAACACTGTTCAAAAATAAAAAGCTTATTTACCCCTCTATCCCAATAGTGGGCTGTCTAAGTAAATTACAGCAGCTTCATAAAATGGAGTGTACTACAGCCTTTAAAGTAGATGCAATAGATATTTATGGGTGGATCAAAAATATTCTTGAAACATTGTTAAAGGGAAAAAAGTCAGTGACAGAAGAATATATATGCCACAATCTGGTATTTAAAATATATATAGTCATATGGGAAAAGTGTAGAAGGCTAAATCAACATGCTAAGAGAGGTCATCTGTAGGTGGGATAATTTCTAGTTGTTTAATTTATTTTTCTTTTTACTTACCTCTATTTTCTCACTTGTGAGTGATGGCTCATTGTAACATGTATGATGAGGTAGGCAAAATTCTAAGGTGACCTGTAATGACCTTTGTATAATCCCCTTCCCTTGAGTGTGAGGGGGACATGTACATATGATGGCTGTCACTCCTTTGATAGGCTACTTTACATGGCAAAGGTGAGGGAACGTTTGCAGATGTAATTCGAGTTCCTAATCAGTTGACTTTGAGTTATTCATATGGAAGATTATCCTGATCTAAGCAGGTGAGCCCTTTATAGGAGGGCTTAGACCTTGCCTGAGATCAGAGGAGATGCTGTTGGTCTTGAAAAAGCATGTTGCCATTAATCTACAGCTACAAGGAAATGAATACTGTCAACAGCCACGCAAGCTTGGAAGAAGCACCTACGCCTACGATGAGACCCCAGCCCTGGCCAACCTCTGCATTGCAGACTTGTGAAACTCTGAACAGAGGACCCACCTAAGCTGTGTGCAGACACCTGCCCCATGGAAACTGCAAGATAATAAATAATGCTGTTTAAGCCACTAAGTTTGTGGTAATTTGTCATCCAGCAATAGAAAACTAGTACAGATGATAAAAAATAACAACAAAGGAAGGAAAAGGCAACTTAGGACAAACAGAATGAGGTAGTTTCATTTCCAAACAAACAAAAATTGCCATTCTTATTCAGCTTCTTCTGGCCGTTTTGGGGGCTCTTGCCATTCAAAATATTCATGGCTTCTAGCTCCAAAGAACACAGGTAAAGTTTTTATATTCTGTGCCAATGGATTAATCACACCAATGCTAGGAATAAAAGTCCAAATTCTCTTAAACTATATGTAGCTGTCATACAGTAAACACAAGCAAATATGAAGTAACTCAGCTGCAAAGGAAGAGGACAGAGAAAGCTATTAGAAAGTCTGTTCTTTTCCCCCCTCCATGGAAAAAAAAAATCTCTGTTTTTTAAATAATACATGATCATTAGTTTCAAACTCTAGCAATACAGACAAAATGAAAGGACACCCTTCTAGGAATGTCAGTTTTAAGATTAAGACATCATCAAGAGGAGGCACTATTTTGTTTATGCAAAAGAGAGAAAAAAAAACCAGTTCAAGGCCCTGCACGGAGACTAGGCCCTGTGTCCCAGGTGGCCCCCATAAAAGCTGCCAGCCCTGTGTTGCAGTTGCCATTATTAAACACGCACACTAGCCCTTTTTCTGTCCCAAATACCTTCTTGTTTGGGAAGAGATGGAGTTTGTCATAGGAGTGAAGTGAGAAGTTGGTTGTTCCCACAGAGGCGGCACCCACCAGACTCTTGCCAGGGCTGCCCTCCGTCTGGGCTTCCCCCCACGCACCCCCAAGTGCCTCCTGTTCAGGGCAGGCTTGCCCTGGCACCTAAGCAGGCTGTGTGGCTACTCCAGGCCGGGTGGGTGCCCTTATAGGAGTCACCAAACTGTGCCTTTGAAACCACAAGAGTGTCATTTTGACTTTAGAAGGAGCAGAAAAGGAAGTTCCCTCTGAAGTGTGATTTAAGAGTTAAGGATAAAGCTCTGGGCCCAAAAATAGTTCAATGACTCCCTTGCACTGTGCTCTAATTCCACCATTAAAGATTCATTTTGGGGGGGATTTTGAAGGCTTTTCTGTTTTCAAGAAGCCCTTAATAAATATAAATATCCCTGGGAGAGAGGATAGGGAGATTGACACCTTAGAAAGGATTAGATAGAACCAATTGATAGTAAGAGAATGGCTGAAAGGTGGAAAGAAAGAGAGATAAAGGGCTGTTTCCTGGGAGAGGTGGGGAGGGCAGCCTCCTTCTCTTGCAAAGTAAGTAGGGGGCAGGCGCGTGGCCCCTCCTGCATCTACTTCAGACGGGCTGATGGACTGTGACGCTTGCCCTGAGCGTCCTTCTCAACACAGCTCCCCAGGGTGCCACTCCCTGTCAGCTGGGGCAGGCTGGTGGCAGGAAGCTGACCTGCCATGCAGACCAGGTCCTGGGGCAAGGCTTGGCTATCTGGGAGGAGCACTTGAAGGGGTCATTTTCAAATGCTGGACAAGAAGTGAGCTTTCGGGCCCCAGGATTCAGCGTTATGATGTCAGCAATCACTTAAG